>JAUYWI010116217.1:0-10592 GCA_034780595.1 Parotoplana pacifica
TGATGTTGTTTTCTATTAAACGCATGTAAATAATGTCTAAAATGAAGGAAGGGCTATTTCCCATGACTTGGCCATGGCTTTGTTTGTAACATTTATTATGGATGATGATTTTATCAGAGGAAATTGATAATTCAAAAAATTAATAGTCTTATGTTCACCAAAGAACGTAGACCTTCCTTCATTCCTCCAGCCAATACAATTGACATTGACAATATCTCTTATGTGATCGATGCTTCGATAATCCAACTACAAAAAATCTCAAAATTCGCACTCCACAAACAATCCATATATCTAACGAAGTACTTATGTAACAATTCACCGCCTACCAATCTTTGGAAGTGTTTTAACCCAAATACAAGTTTTGTACCCGATAATCTCCCTGACCTTCCGACTAATGTTCTTAGTCAAACTGTGGCTTTTAAACATTCGCTTATCAAAACGGCTAAAACAATAAAACTCTAACCCAACAGGCTAACCATCATTAAAAAAATCAAAGGAAATCCCAACATCAAAATCATTTATTATGGATAATGATTCTACATATAATATGAAATGCACAATTTCAAAAAAATTGATAAAGTCCTCAGGTGATAAACAATTAAAAAAAGTAATGGTCTTATGTTCAACAAAGAAATCTTTGACAACTTTAAAAACATTATCGTTACCGGTCAGTAGGAAAAATTCATACAAGTTTTGGACCTCTAGGGAACCGAAGTTTAGCCAAGCGTCTATAGTTGATTAAAAATAATTTGAACGAACGAGCTGGTGTCTTGTAGGTGGACTGGAATTTAGGTGAGGAGAGGTTTGAGAGTTCAGTCATTATTTTTGAAAGAGTTCTAGAGGGTTATTCTTTCGTACACAAAATAACCATGGTTATTTTAAAAGTGTATGAAATAATATGACATCGACTTCCTACTATATATTAACTAACATGATACATATAGTACTTCATTGCACAATTGGTATGGTTGTTTAATATTAGAAATAAGTTCCAGCTATGATTAATATATTTATATAACCTATGCAGTTTCCTAATGTAAATAATTAAATTTTACTGTATATTCTATACTCTAGACCACACTGAATAAAAAGCTTTACGACACACCTCCCGTCAAAATAAAAGTCGCTTCCATCTTTGTAAATAATAAAAATAAGCAGGGTTGGTGTAACTACATATAGTACATCTCATTAAACTGATAATTTCAATATGAATATATGCCTAAATTTTCTATCATAAAAACAACGAGAAAACTCACATGTACCAGAGACTGCAGCGCTTCCAGATTTCATTTTCATGATTTTCGCGCAGGCAAGGCGAATTCGCGCAGGCCACGGATACATAGGAATAGTGAATGGTTCTTTATTATATTCGTGTATTCATATGCAATGATGGCGAAAAATGTGCCAACTTCATCTAGAACACTTTGCAAAACCTTATGAGAAATCATTTTGAATATCATGATTCATTGTAACAACAATTGGTCATCTTTTAATCTCACATTTAAAAGATGGATAAAATTTGATGATTCATTTGGTGTTGCCATAGATAGGAATCCATTGCTTATATAAGAATTCCAAACTTTCAATTATCTTGAGACAACAGTGGCGATTTGTCTGCAATTTAGATGATATTGATTCACTAATCATTTCCTGCAAATTACCGTATTTAGGTAGAATAAATTCTATCTCATTTGCAGTGCTGTCACATTTGATGCTGTCTGAATCTGTCTTGTGCTTTTTTTCAATTAGAAAATCCTTCAGTTAGAAAAGATTTTTCCATAGAGTACGTATACACTATGTATACTCTATGGATTTTTCCTTAGAATTCTCATTAAATTTTGCACATATAAAACAATAAACAGAATTTCAAATTGATCGTAATGCTAAAAGTTGAACTGCTTAAACAATTGAAGTTGAAACAACCGCATTTTACGTCCCAAATTTTCGTTTCGGAAAAAATTGATTAATTATTAATAATATAGCTGCAGTAGAGAAGATATACAGTCAATAAGTTGGACCAGAGAGTATTATTAATAGCATTTAAAATGTCGCACAAAAATATTTAAGTACATTTAGCGGTCCCTTAATCATGTATATATTTTGAAGGAACAAACTATGTGGACCAATTAGGTACCAACAAAAGATTTGGTATATTTCAGCTTTAATTTATAAACTAAATTGTTTACATAATTGCTCATTATATTTAGTTAGCCTATTAATTTAACTAAGAATATTTTTGCCTTATTTCGTATAGTTTGATAATGTCTACTCGAGATCCAGTTTTTTCAAAGTTTCAGTATGGTCCCATTCCCGACTGTTTCCGCGGGGTTCCCCGAGTTCCGCTGGAGCTCCATTATACAATTTAACAAAATGAAACATTTTACCTACTTAAAGGTTGTGTGAAAATTTTAACTTTGTTGATCAAATTATTTTCTCACAGTGACTGTTTAATATAACATTATAAAATTAATGTGAAAATCAAAGAGTGCGGCGTCACGGTTGCACGGGGCAGTATATCAGTAATTATTATTTTAAAAAATATCTCAATTTAAAAGAAATTATCATCAGACTTAAAAATCACCATTAACATTAAAAGAAACGACGTTCATAAAATTTCGAAGACTTATCCATCTACTAATAAATTCGAATGTGTTGAACATTTGATTAACATTTCAGCTGATTAAAACGACATATAGAACAGATAGGTTAATCAATGAAGGATCAATTAGAAGATGAAAATACGTAATTGAAACACAGATAATGAAGTTTGTCGTTATCAGCTGAAATGTCTAGACATCCATTGAATATTCTCTTTCCATTTGGTACATAGGAGGTACCTTCGAATGTTTTGGGATAAACAATTATTTGGAAATTTATGTTGTCCAATTGACTTCAAATTTGCAGTGTAGGTCCATTAGACATTCAGTAATGCAAATCCATAAACAATTGAATGGAAATTGACTGAAAATATTGATAAGCTTCATTTTTTTAATTACACTTCAAAACGAAAAAACTATTTCTTCAAATTTTGACAAAGTGTTTTTCTATAGATGGCTATGAACTGTAAACAATTTAATAAAAAATACTGCTTCAAAAAGATATGAAAACTGTTGTGTCAAAAATTGCCTATAATTGAAAATCCTTTATTCGTAAAAGAAATAATTGAAATTTAATTTCCTCATAAAATATGAAAATTTCATTTGAATGCCTTCATATATCGCATATCTATTCTATATCTGACATGTAATAAGTGTACCAAGTAAAAAGCTCACTATTTTTTTCAAGGTCAGAAATTGAGGTCCAGTAATTTTGGGCCTGGAACGGACATAGATGTCTCTGAAATTCAATTTTAAAGTATGACACCATTCGAAAAATATTATCAAACTATTTTAAGTGAATTAGAGCCATTTATATGTGAAGATAGTTCACTGAAGAAACAAATCAACTTTTACGGACCCACCTTAGCAACCTTCAAAGTTTCTAATACAATATTTCTAATGCTTTTCTACTTTCAAATCGCAAATTTGAGCAAGATAGGATATTTGAGTTGCATTTATCGCCATTGTTTGGGCAAAAATCAATAATAAATATTTAATCAAAAACGTTTGATGGATTTGTACTACTGGAAACCTGGAGGACCTACCTACCAAATTTAACTAATTTGGAAAACAATTATGTCTATGAATTTTTCAAAGGTGCCTGAATTACAGATTTCAGCTGAATCGGATCATAGGAAGAATGACTCTTTTAGGAGAATTATAGGCAAATTCGATGGTTATTTCTACCCAACTCATATATATAATCGTGATATTTGTTTAAATTTGAAAACAGTACCATTATATAAAATATGAATCAAAATAACTTTAAATTTGTGACACCAATAATATACACTTTAGTTCGACTAAATGGTTTATAAAATTAATATGTTGCATCATATTCACTTCATAGTTTGAAGCATTATAGAGAACATCTAGTATAAGATAATAAATTAGATTTTGCACTTACGATAGTTCAAAATATCTACATCGAATTAGACTTTGGTCTACTGTTTGAGTAACTGATGAAGCTAATTATCTGTTAGTGATGTCAGTCTGATACTCTGGTTGTTCTTCTCTGGTGACTGTTACGAGCGAATTTTGAAGATAACGAGTTGCATACAGGACACAAAGGTCAACTCTTCCATATTTTTCAAGACAATTTCAGCTATAATCATGCATACATGCAGTGTACATCACATGGTCAGTCACCTAACAGCTATGTATTCGGTTTAGGCCGGTTCTCACTAATGCATCCAAAGTAGTTGTTTAACTACGCACATCACCTCATTTAGAACTTATAATAAAACTACAATTAAACTTATATTTATCAGCTCTATTGAAGTCCATTTTAGAGTTGGATTTTGTTTTCATTGACTTCAAACTGATGATCTACCCTCTTCCTTCTACTTCCCCACCCAAATATACAATGCTAAAATATGTGTCCAAAATAAATGCTTCGAAACACAATTACGAAACTGTAACTACACAATAAATATATTTTAGGGTGTCGTTCCCTCAGAGCCAATATAAAACGAGATAAAAAAAGTGTGAATAAAACAAAATTAGTAGCCTACAACTTCTAAAATAATAACAAAATGATATTGAAACGATCATTTCTCTGGTACCTACCAATAGTCCCTTCATTAAACAGAATAGCATTTAAATAATTTTTGTTGGAAAAGTATGATTGCGTTATAGATTTATTTTTAATGGAACTACAAGCGGCGTTTCTACGAGATTGATCAGAGATAATGTGAAGTAAAATCCATACCATTAATCTAAGTGTTGTAGGTATCTAATTTGCTGTATTATGTACATACATTTCTAATGTAAATAATTTTGCTTGTAGTAGCATTCTAATAATGAGAAAATAATTATCACGCTGTTTTATTTTTTATCTGATCCTTTTATTTAGCTTTTTTACCTATCAAAAGTGGAAAATGTAGCCAAGCGGGTTAGAATTAAAATAATCAATTTCAGGTGAGATGACTCTTTATCAGCTTTGCAGATTATTTGGCTATTTAAACTTAAAAGTAATATGTCAATTGAGTACCAACTATCTTATACTACTTTTGCAGACAAGTAGTAGGGTGCTTTGCCTATCTGATGAAACCATAACCAGGTAGAAATAGCTATACCGAACTCCCAACAACCTGTTTCCAAAAGTAGTATAAGATAGTTGGTAGACACTCAATTAACATAATACTTTTGAGTTTAAATAGCTAAATTATCTGTTCAAAGCTAGTAAAGTGTTTCTCACCTAAATGGATTTTTTAACTTTTTTAATCATTCTTCTCTGATTAGATGCGTTGTATTCTAATTTAGTGGTGTGTTTAAGAGCAATAATAAAGAAACAGGTATACTTTGATAAACATATCTATATTACTCGCAAATGATAGCCCAGGACAGCTGTTTCGGCCTTGTTGTATTCTAATTTAGTGGTGTAGACTCAGACCCAACATCGTGAATAGGAATTGTGATTGGTAAGTGATCTGAGTTAAGTGTGGTGTAGGTATACCAAGTAGCACTAAGGGCAATGTCTGCTGTAGCCAATGATTTGTCAGGTGAATTGGGTTCATGGTTTAGGGGTATTCTTGTGTTGCATAAGAAGAGGGAAAATATAAAATTTTCTAAAGCAACATGTTGGTAAGCCTGTTTTTTTTCATTAAAGTACACTCATGTTGTCAATACAGGTGCCGGCCAATTCAAATATTAAGACCATTTTAATAAAAACAAATATTTATTAAAACAAATACATACTACTTATTCATATTACTGGTAAGTGATAGCCAAGGGAGCTGTTTCGGCATTGTTGAGCCTCATCTGCTTGGCATAATCACAGCCTGAGCAATTTATAATTGTTTTATATTTCAATTCCAAGAACAAGAGGAAAATTTACATTATTTGCATAAATAGAATGAAAATGGAAGATTTTTCAAAAGAAATATATTGGAAAGCCTGTTTTTATTAAAGGGCACACACGTTGGCAAAACAGTTGCTGGCAAATTAATATGTTAACAGCAAAATATAAATCAAATATATATAACTTGATAAACTTATACTACTTATTCATATTACTAGCAAGTGATAGCCAAGAGAGTTGTTTCGGGCTTGTTGAACCTCATCTGCTTGGCATAATCATGGCCTGAGCAATATAAAATTGTTTTATATTTCAAATGCCAGTAAAATAGAGTGGACATTTTACAATAGTTGCATAAGAAGAGAGAAAATATAAGATTTTCTAAAGGAATATGTTGGTAAGCCTGTTTTTTTTTCATTAAAGTTCACTCATGCTGTCAATGCAAGTGCCGGCCAATTCAAATATTAGACCATTTTAATAAAAACAACTATTTATTTAAAAACATATATACTACTTAGTCATATTACTCGAAAGTGATTGCCAGGACATCTGTTTCGGGCTTGTAGCGGCTCATCAGTTATGCATAATCAGAGCCTGAACGAAAGGAATGTTCCTCTATTTTTTATCAAGAATAAAATAAAAGACAATTTGCATAAGAAGATTGA
This sequence comes from Parotoplana pacifica, assembly GCA_034780595.1. Classification (NCBI taxonomy): domain Eukaryota; kingdom Metazoa; phylum Platyhelminthes; order Proseriata; family Otoplanidae; genus Parotoplana; species Parotoplana pacifica. Next base: position 6,564 of record JAUYWI010116217.1, read on the forward strand.
AAATAGAAGAATTTAAAAAGAAAAATGTTTGAAAGCGTGTTATTTATTAAAGCACACTCACTTAGGAAAAACAATATTCTACTTATTCTTATCACTTGCAATTGATAGGTTAGGACAGATGTTTCGTTCTTTATGGGCCTCATCAGCTAGGCATAATCACAGCCTGAGCAATATAAAGTTTCGTATATCTCAAATCCAAGAAGAATAGGAAGCAACATTTGCAATAGTTGTATAACAAGAGTGAAAATGGAAAATTTTTAATAGAAATATGTCAAAGGTCTGTTTAAATCTTTTCATCGGCGCCAGCTCCTTAGCATAGTCACAGCCTGAGCATTTTAGAATTGTTTTATATTTCAAATCCAAGAACAAAAGAGAAGAAAATTTGCTATAGTTGCATAAATTGAGTGAAAATGGATGATTTTCAAAAGAAATATATTGGAAAGCCTGTTTTTATTAAAGTACACTCATGTTGGCAAAGTAGCTGCTGACCAATTAATATTTTAACAGCAACAATAAAAAAACAGATAAACTTGATAAACTTATACTATTTATTCATATTACTCGGAAGTAATAGCCAAGGGAACTGTTTCGGCATTGTTGAGCCTCATCTGCTTCGCATAATCACAGCCTGAGCAATATAAAGTTTTGTATATTTCAATTCCAAGAAGAATAGAAATCAAAATTTGCAATAGTTGTAGAACAAGAGTGAAAATGGAACATTTTCAGAAGAAATATGTTGGAAAGTGTGTTTAGATCTTTTTGGGCGCCATCTCCTTGGCATAGTCACAGCCTGAGCATTTTAGAATTGTTATATATTTCAAATCCCAGAACAATAGAGAGGAAAATTTGCAAAGAAATATGTTGGAAAGCCTGTTTTTATTAAAGCGCACTCAGGCTGGCAAAGTAGGTGCTGACCAATTAATATGTTAACAGCAAAATATAAATAAAGTATATATAACTTGATAAATTTATACTACTTATTCATATTACTCGCAAGTGATAGAGAGGATGGCAGTTTCGACATTGTGGCGCCTCATCAGCTAGCCATAATCTCAGTCTAAGCAAAATATGTTAGAAAGCCTATTTTTTTTATGAAGGGCACTCACGTTGTAAAAAAACAGTTGCTGGCCAATTAATATGTTAACAGCAAAATATAAATAAAATATATATAACTTGATAAAAATATACTACTTATTCAAATTACTCGCAAGTGATAGCCCAGGACAGATGTTTCGGCATTGTTGAACCTCATCTGCTTGGCATAATCACAGCCTGAGCAATTTAAAGTTTTTGTATATTTCAAATCCAAGAAGAATAGAGAGCAAAATTTGACAGGACATCTGTTTCGGGCTTGTAACGCATCATCAGTTATGCCTAATCAGAGCCTGAGTAAAAGAAATTTTCTTATATCTTTTATTAAGTATAAAATAAAAGATAACTTGTATAAGAAGATGGAAAATAGAAGATCTTTAAAAGAAATCATATGTTAGAAAGCCTGGTTTTTTATTAAAGGGCACTCACTTTGGCAAAGCAGGGGCTGGCAAATTAATATGGTAACAGCAAAATTCAAAAAAGTTATATTTGATAACAATATATACTACATTCATTTTACTTGCAATTGATAGGTTAGGACAGATGTTTCTTTCTTTATGGGCATCATCAGCTAGCCGTAATCACAGCCTGAGCGAAGTGTGTTGGAAAGTCTGTTTTTTATTGAAGGGCACTCACATTCAAAAAAGCAGTTGCTGGCCAATTAATATGTTAACAGCAAAATATTAATAGAATATATCTAAACCTACGGTAGCAGTAATATATATTAGTATATGACAAGAAAGGTCACTTTTCGGACAGCTGCCATTTGATGAAATTCTTCTTTTATCGTGCTGTAGTACGTTCGACACTTATGTAAGAGGTATTACAACTTTCATCTTCATAACTATTACAAAACCTTAGATATAAAGTGTCAAAAATCCCGATTTTCCTTCTTATTATTATAATTACAACCGTAGCGGACGCACCACTGAAGGTGTTGCGCACACTACTGGCCAAACATCTGATAAGCTCTTCATTAGTAAAGAAGCTTGCATCCCAAAAACAAATTTCCAAGCATTGGTGAAGCTATTGCCACCATGGACTGCCAAGATGGAGATGGTGACACGTCAACCAGCACAGTCATATGCCACTGCCACAGACGACGACTGCCATTTGCTGCCACTGAAGCCAACAAAGGTAAGCTGAAACAGTTCCTATTAGATCTCTACAAATCCAGCACCTTCAACACATGTGACCATCAACCTCTACCACTGATTGATGGTCCACCGATGAAACTCTTGATTGATCCTGATGCTGAACCTATCGCCCAGCACATCCCAATCCCAGTTCCACTCCAATAGCAAGATGAAGTGAAAGCTGAACTTGATCAGGACGTCAGACTGGGTGTTTTAGAACACGTTCCAATCGGCGAACCAGTCAACTGGTGCCACAGAATGGTTATATGTGATAAAAAGACTGGCAGACCCCGCCGCATAGTATACCTGCAACCACTCAACAGACATGCAAGCCGTGAGACACATCACACACCATTGAAGATCTGTACCCCATGTCAAGAAGATAACAGTACTGGATGCCTGGAATGGCTACCACAGTGTCCCAATTCGCAAAGAATACCGTCACCTCACCACATTCATCACACCATGGGGTCGTTACCGCTACAAAACTGCACCTCAAGGTTATATTGCCTCTGTTTATGGCTATACAAGGTGTTGTTACGATGAAATCGTCGCATGCACCCCCAACAAAACAAATGCGTCGATGATGTACTTCTGACGCCATTGAAGAAAGCTTCCACAAGACAACTCAATGGCTTGAAACTTGTGGCCGTCATAGTATCACATTAAACCTCGTCAAATTTTTGTTTTTACTGAGGTTGAAGTGGAATTTGTTGGCTTTTACATAACTCTGGACACAGTCCAACCTTGTCAGCGATATCTCAACTCCATCCTTAATTTTCCTACCCCTCGTAATATTAGCGACCTAAGATCATGGTTTGGAGTTGTCAACCAGGTCTCATATGCTTTCAGTATGACCAAACGGATGGAGCCATTCCGACAGCTATTGAAACCAGCCAGCCCCTTCTACTGGAATACCCAACTGAATATTTGTTTGAAGAATGCATACAGATGATTGTTTGTGAAATAACTCATGGTGTCCAAATCTTCGACAAAAATAATGCTACATGTCTTGCTACCAATTTTTCAAAAACTGGAATTGGCTTCCGGCTGTTTCAAAAACATTGCACCTGCCCTAAAAGACCACTTCTTTTGCAGCACATGATTGAAAATAACATTAGTTGGTAGCCGCTTCACCCGTCAAGTCGAATTTCACTATGCACCTATTGAAGAGGAGAAGCTCTAGCAGTCGTCGATGTTCTAGACAAAGCACGATACTTCGTTCTTGGATGCCCCAACCTGATAATTGCAGTCGACCACAAACCTCTACTCTGGGCAACGCAACCTCAAGGATATTCCACATACCCGTAGTGAAACACAAAGCAGCCGACGGTGTCACTCGCTATCCAGTCGGCCCACCATAACTCAGTCATCTACCTGATGACAATGCCACAATAAGCACATACCATGCAGAAAGGTCAATTCTCTCCAACTACTTCCTCGATGACATGCGGGCTGACATGAAGGACACTGATATCATCGAAGACACATCTCGCTGCATTTGCCATTTCCACCCTTAATGCAGCCTCTCTACGTTCTGTAACATGGGACACAGTGCGCCTCGCTACCGCCAACCACCCTGACATGAAGCCACAGCCATGCACGGATGCCTGAAGTACCTCAGAGAAAACTGCAACACCAGTAAAATCGCTATCTTCACTGACTCCAAAGCTCTCCTCGACAAGCTTGACCAAGGACCGGGTGAGCAAGATCTCGCTATCCTGAACGAGTGCTGGCACCATCTTAAGTACCTCTCCTCCGGGGATAACAACAAAGTAACCATCCAATGGATCCCTAGTCA
>JAUYWI010116228.1:0-10592 GCA_034780595.1 Parotoplana pacifica
TTTTTCCCCCCCCCCCCCCCCCCCCCCCAAGAAGCCAGATGCTATAGAATGTGAGCTTCATAGAATCATTAGTCTAATGAGTCATGTCATCAAAGTGATAATGCTAAGAGCAAGAAGTAGAATTATGCCAAAAATTGGGAAGGAACACTGTGGATTTGTTGAGGATGCAAGCAACTGGAATGCAATTTTCATGCTATGAACAATTTCAGAAAAGGCAATAGAAATGCCAAAAGACCTGTATATATGCATCATTGACTACACAAAAGCTTTAAGTAAAGTAAAACATTAACAACTCTTGAATTTGCTAAATTATTTTGATCTCATCGGAAAAGACATCTGATTCCTGCTAAACCTTTACTGGGAACAGACAGCATGTACTCATATTAATTTGGAACTGAAAAAAGCAAACTTACTCAACTTTAGAGATGAGTCCTACAGGGATACATTTTATCCCCAGAACTGTTTAACATTTACAACGAATTGACCCTGAGGGAATTGGAAGGCATAGAAGAATTTATTATAGACAGACAGCATGTACTTGTATTAATTTGGAACTGAAAAAAGCAAACTTACTCAACTTTAGAGATGAGTCCTACAGGGATACATTTTATCCCCGGAACTGTTTAACATCTACAATGAATTGACCCTGAGGGAATTGGAAGGCATAGAAGAATTTATTATAGGCAGACATACCTTAAACAACTTGTGCTATGCAGACAATACTGTTCTCATAGCACAATCTGAAGAAATACTGCAGTGTCTCCTTGACAAAGTAGTGGAGAAAGTAAGAAAAAAGGTCTTACTATTAATTCCAAAAAGACAGAAACTGGAAAATAAGTAAGTAATTAATCCAAACATGTCAACTGAAAATTGGTGAGGTTATCATCAAGCAAGCAACTTCTTTTAATTACCTAGATGGTCTGATCACCGACGATGGCAAATGCGACTTCAAGATCAAGAGAAGGATCATCATATCAAAGAAAGCATTTCACAAGTTGGAGACGGTTTTGAGAGATAGGAAGGTATCAATAGATATGAGAAAACAAATTTTTTGAGTCTATGTTTACTCAATCTTAAACTATGATAGTAAATGCTGGACAATATCATCGCAAATGGAAAGCCGGCTTGAAGCTGCAGAAATTTGGTTCCTCAGGAGAGTGCATCAGATCTCTTGGGTAGACCAAATTTCAAACGGATAAGTTTTAACAAAAGTGAGAAAAGTGTGGAACCGAGATTAAGACCATCAGAAAAAGGCAGCTTGGATTCTTTGGAAGTTAACATTACAACAAACAAGATAGAAGGGGAAAAGGGTGAGGAAGATCCCAGTTTATGTAAATGGATGCAGGCGCAGGTGCCTGAGGAATAGAGAGACAGCTAGCTACACAGTCCAGAAGGTGCTGAAAACCTTAGATAGACAGATAGTATATTTATAAAAATGTATAAATGTTATATTATATCATCTTTTGAATAAATCAGGAACATTATTAGTCAGCATAAAATCAATTTCATTTAGAAACTGATTTGCTATCATTTTTTTCCTCCAAATCTTCTTAATGGTAGGTCACACAAAGCAGGAGACATCACAAAATGTTTGGAGAGGATAGGAGTTTAAGATACTTAAAGGTGACACTATTTGAGAGAGTTATTAAACATCCCAATCTCAGTTGCAATCTAATGGATGGATTTATATTTCAAAATTGTAATATGGGTATATATTGTTGTGGAAAAAACTTTGTACTTGCAGGTGACATTAGTTGTTTCGCTTAAATAATTTCATGGCATGATTTCAGTTTGTAGTGTCTGTACAACAGTATGTTTCCAGAATGGTAGGCTGACCAGCGGTTGTGGATTATGTTCTTTGTTAGGGGTAATCAAAGGCTGATGGCTTTTGAAACATGGGATAGAGACTTGGGATAAGTTGGAGAGCATCTTGAAAGGCGTTATTGTACAGTATGAGTTTAGCTGTCATCAGATGAACTGTAAAGAGTATTCCATTATGTATTTTGAAGGTGGTTAAGAACTATGATGTTATTGTTTCTGTAGTTGAAAAGATTCTTGTGTTTTGTTGGTGGTGTGGTGGGTTAGATGGTATGGGTAATGTACATATATATACTACGATGATCTTAGGTTGAGATGGGAGGACCTATTGTGGGGTTGAGTAGTCTAAGATAGAGCCGGATAGGTAGATATTATCGAGACATGCATTGTGTCTAGTAGGTTCGAGAACTGACGGAGATAACTTTAGATTATTAAGAACAGCTGAATGTCAAAACGATTAAAATCACCACTAAGTATAGTTAAACAGTTCGGAATAGACTTGTGAGAAGTGAAAACATTATAAGTTAGCTGCGCATGCTAATATGCAACCTCTCTGACGATCAAATTATTTTATATGCTCAACCTATTTTGACTGTTCATGCTATAAAAAATATTAATTTTATTTTAGAGGATTATTCATATCAATAACGGATATAGCTAATATAGGCAGTTTACTAAAACATTGGCCATACAAAAAAATAACTGTAAGTTAATAATTCAGTTTTTAATGGAATTTACTAGACAGTGCCGGATCATGGATTTTAAAGAGGGGGTGAGGTGGGGTAGCTAGACATATTCCAAATATGTATATTTACTTTTTTTTAACTATTACTAATATTTTGAGTATCAGAAAAAATATTTGACAATGTATATTTTAAATATACATATATAGTATATATAGTTAATATAATATCATTTTACAAAAATATGAAATATCGCAATGATTATTATTACAGCTACCTATAAATATGGCAGTTTGACTTTCTGCAGAAAAGTCAAAATTACATTTGCATTTACATTTCATATAATCCCCTATTTGTCAAATAAGGTGCTTGCATACATTCGACGAGGATGGAGCACAATGAAACATTTCACAATATTATCAACTGCTAGAGATGCATTATTGCTATTCATGGAGTCACAGAAAGATCAGACAGTCGATCAGTACTTATACTTGATCGAAGTCAAGTGTAAATTCCAACACAAGAAAATGATCTTTCAGCTTCACAACTGACAAAACTAACAAGAGTTGCCTAATATTTGGGTAAAAAACGTTGTCTACATATGATTTAAAATTTTGGTTTTGGATAAGGAAATACAAGTTAATATGAAGACAAAGTTTCCTCCATCTATGTAGGTACAATTGAGTCCCACTTAGACAACGTAATACCTGCCAAATATCCGTTTCTTCGTCAGCTTTTTTGACAATCAGTTCTGGCATTGAAAACTATAATTCAAAATGTGCACGTTTATTCTCTCCAAATGGAGATGTCAGTTCCAAAAACGGAATTGCAAGATTTAGTTTAAAATACTCTTCAGCATTTTGAGCATGTGCGAAAAGTAGAATAATATCTCAGCATTTGATCGATTTTTGGAATCCCAAATATATTTCCGTGAGTTCACCTTGGAGGCAAGACACAATTGGAGACATGGGTGCAATACGTTCTTTAGCCATAATCAAGTTAACAATTTGGATCTGAGAAAGAGGTGAAGAAACGGATACAAGCTGGATAGGGTGCATGTAAAAGGATAACTGGTGTTATATGTGACAAAAGTACATTTTTTTCAATAGTTTTGGCAATGTGAAAGGACTGAGATAGGTCTGTATGATGTGCCGAGTGTTGGATCTTTATTTGGTTTGAGTATGGGAATTGTGATGGCATTTTTCCATATCTGTGGTATGCAGTTGGTTGTAATAGATCTGTTTATGATGTTAGTGATAAATGAAGTTGCAAGAGGTCCAATGTATATTAGATGGATCATGGATATGTTGTCTGGACCAAGGGAGGGTGAGTATTTTGATTGTTTGATGGCAGATGTTAACATTTCATTGGTGAACAGAGGAATGGTTTGATTGGGTAATTTTTTGATATATTTTTGTGTGTGTCGGTTAACTTTGTATGAGAAATGGAAAGGTGAGAGAGAGGATGACTATTAGAGAATTGAGAGATAAATTGAGTGAGGTGAGACACCGGTGGTTAGCACATGCAGTTAGGAGAGAGGTTTACTATGTTGGTAGAAGAGTCAGAAAGATGACAATGGGGAAGAGGAGGCTTGGAAGACCCAAAAAGAAATGGGAAGACTGCATCCTTGAAGATATGTAGCAGATGGGAGTCCGAGAGGAGGAGGCAATGGACCGCACTACCAACGACCCTACCTAAATGTGGGAAAAGCCAGAAGAAGAAGATTCTTTGAATATATTTGCAGTTATTTCAATAATTTTGTTTCTTTAACAATGAACTATGGTTCGATGGAAGTCCAATTAATGCAACAAAATTACCTTCATTGTGATCATGTTGTTCCCCATGCTCAATGTTATCATCACGATGACCACGAAAACTATTTTTTTGTTTTGCACAGTACGAAACTGTTTCAACGATTGTTGACAGAGTTTGTTGATTTGTGTTAAAATTTTCTGCAACAACAGAGATTAACTGGGTATTGTATTTTGCATTCAGAATTATTTTATTGCGATTTTAAACATGACCAAGTTGTAAGTATTGTTTGTGATAAGCAGTATTTGCAACTACTCCTACTTTTTTCTATAATGTTGTGAAAATAAAACACAGGGTTGACATTAACCCTCCTCTGTACACAGAGTGTTTACTATACCGAAGCCAACGATGTTGAAATGGAATTTTTTTTGAACCGGATTCTTTTACTTTAAAAGATTGGTAATGAAACTTGAAGTGCTGAGGCGGTTCCAGTATGAATCCATAAAATAGGTCTCTGTATCACTCATTGTTGCAATTTTGTCCATAATAGTAGCTATGTTTCTAGCGGAAACGGTACGTTGCTAAAGGGAGACTGATCATAGGATGGCTGAGTTGACGTCGAGGCACACAAATGGAACATATATTTTTCTAACCAATACTGAAAACATCTTACAGCATTTTTAGAAATGAACACCATTGAATGTAAAAGTACATAGGCAAATAATTATACTATGTACCTTTTATAAATCCAGCAAGAGGCGAGAATTAAAAAATAGTGTATTAAAGTGTTTGAAATTTAAATTTTTGAACTCAGCAGCCAAAAAGGTGGAATATGTTATTTAGACAAAATTTCATAAATGCATAATTTATTATATAAACAGTCCTTTGTTTTTGTTTTAAACGCTAAATACAATTTCCAATTTTCATAATTTTCCGAATTTTATGTTTTTTATAGAATTTCCAAATAACATTTAAAAAATTTCTACTTTCATAAAAAGTTTCCGAATTTTGAGTTTTCATAGAAGGGGGGTGGCTAGACACCAAAGCCACCACCCCTTAAATCCACATCTGCTAGATCATACTTAGAAAAGCCTAATAATTTAGGTAGGTATATATTAATATTGGTTACATTTATTTTTAGTATAAAATTTTACCAGTGGTTTAAGCTTATTGTCTATCATAAATTGAAATTTTTAATAAAAATAGTTCAAATGCATTAATACATATAATAATGCACCTTATGATGTTATACCTCATTTTTGAACAAAATGTAGGCTTAATGATAATATAATTGACCCTGAAAATAAAATACAGCTATGATTGAGTTAGTCATGAGATTTAGTTTATACATATGTTTATAAGCTCAAATTTTGAAGACAATTGTAGTGACGGATGGCGAGAGGATACTCGGTCTTGGCGATTTGGGTGCCAATGGTATGGGAATTTCAATAGGGAAGTTAATGTTGTACACTGCATTAGCAGGTACGCCTCCCAGTGAATGCCTTCCTATAACCCTAGATGTTGGCACGAATAACGAGGTGAGCTGAATTAGGGTTTTTATTATGAATAATAACAATAGTTGCAAAGCTTTTATGCAGTTAATAACTGAATTAGGTACTTACCTAAATTGTTTGTAGATAAAATTGAATTGTGTAGCTGGTTGATATTGAAGTTTATAGAATTTTATAATGAAGTCTGATATTTTTTTAGGAAACAGGATATTGTTTAAATGTTCGGTATCTAAAAACTAAAATTACCTACAGTTTTTCTAAAGATACTTTTGTGTTTAAAATGAAAACTGTATGAGTGTTTGTGTAAGGTACATAATTATACCAATTATATCTTGCAATTTTTTTAAAATTTGCAGTACTTATATAACATTAAAAAATATTTAAAACAATATTTGTGTTTCTTATTATTTTGGTTTCTTCAGAAACTGTTAAAAGATCCTTACTACATTGGATTGAAACAAAAGCGTGTGACAGGTCCGGCCTATTATGATTTTTTAGATTCATTTTTGAAGGAGGTGGTCAAAATGTAAGCATTAATGTAATAATTCTGAAACTGAATATTTCTCACTAAAAACGGTCCAAAATACTTGCCATATTCAAATCCCAGAAGTACTAAATTTGTTTTATCTTAATTTCATTGTACCAATTTGTTTTTTCACGGAAACATGCTTTAAATTTTTTTAAATCAGCGACATATACATAGAATTCATTTATATTTTATATTCTTTCATTTTATTAGATATGGTGCAGACGTTTTGATCCAATTCGAAGATTTTGCAAACCACACGGCTTTTCCTTTATTAAATAAATATAGAAATAAATATTGTTGCTTTAATGATGATATTCAAGTAAGTGGGCTTCTTTATTTATTATAGTTTATTTCAAATATGATTGAGTGAAAAGGGGGTACGCTTATAACCACTGACAAACACAAAGGCGTCTATTCCTTTCTTTAGATTTGCTAGGGTTGTGAACATATAATTTTCCTGGAATACAAGATAAATCCAATGGCATCGAATAGGGATACTTATGTCATACTGTCGAAGCCTTGACTGGTTTTGTTTTTATTTTTGTTTTCTGCAGTAAAGATTTATTCTACATTATGTATGTTTGATTTCAGATTTATATTATGTGTTTTACCTGTCTTAATTAGATGACTTAATTTAGAATTTGTCCTAGAATAAATATTTAAGAAAACCGCCAATATTACTTTTTCAGGGAACTTCAGCGGTTGTGGTAGCGGGTCTCATATCAGCGACACAGCGTATCAAGGCCAAATTGAAACAACAAACATATTTTTTTCTTGGAGCTGGAGAGGTAACATTATACAGATATTTGGTGGGTAACATAATATAGCCTTTATGTTGGTAGTTAAGGAATGTATGTATTTTACTTTTTAAAAGCATTTTCATGTACCACATAGTTTATGTAATAGGTTTATGCAGTTTTTAAAATATCTACTCTAAACACAGAGAAATCATATTATATAGTTGTTGGAACATATGGGGCTGAAAACTGCATATCTGCAATCAAGTATTTTTGGCGTTATTGGTTCTTCGTTCATAAAATCCTAAAATTTTCAAATAGGTACTGCCAGCATTGACAAATATATATTGATGAACCAAATTGGTTAAATGGTTAGACAATATTAAAAGAAAAAATCATTTCATATCAAACTTTTTACATATAGCTGTTGTGTAAATAGGTTAAAAAGTGATCATAAATATCCTCGAAATGTTTGTTTTTCACATGATATTTTGATACATTTTTCATTTACTATTTTTACTTATCCTGTCTTAATTTGTATATTTTCAGGCAGCAATGGGAATAGGCCATTTATTGGCGAAAGCTATGGTCACTGAAGAAGGCATTGACCTTAATGAAGCCTATTCGAAAATCTATATGTCAGACAGTAAAGGTTTGCTGGTCGAGTCACGATTTGATATTAAGGAAGAAAATCCAAAGTGGGTATTTCGTAAGAAAATGACCGCAATTACAGATGTTGAATTGGTAATGAGCAACGACTTATATCAATTGTAAATTAGTAGATGTTTGGAGAGGACACCTAAATTAAGAACATCCTTTGGTGTAAAATTTATTTAATTAGGCCCAGCTATACTCACATAGTAGCACATGTAAAAATGTATATAATGCGTTATCTCAGAAATATAGTAAACTTGTAAATTTGGATGTGAAACTTGGATTTTTGATTTGTAGGCACACACATTTATTAATTTTAATTAAAATAAATAAGTAACACTCATTAAATTTTTTTACCTCCAATGGGAGTCTAATTAACTTTTTTTTAAAGTATATTGATAGATGAAATATTTTTCATTCTCAAGATAGCCAAAAACGTAAAATTATGAGCTAACACCTACAAATATTTTGGCAAACAAGCGGCAATTTATTCTGTAGGCTATAAAAGGTAAGTCTACAAAATTACGTCATACGGGTAAGGTTTTAAATCACCAGCCTTTGATCTATCAGTCTTACTCAGATCTACATGACTAACTCGTAAGTACCTGTTATCGAAAATTTGACAAACAATGAACAGAGAAATCCAATCTAAAGCCAATGAGAAAATATGATTGACTAATCCTATTTTCTCTTATGTTTTAGTAGAAGAAATACGATTTCTATTTTCAGATAGTTAAAGAAGTTAATCCTTCAGTTCTCATCGGTGCTGCCGCTGTTCCATCTGCGTTTTCTTCTTCCATCCTTTCGCACGTGTCCAATAAACATCCACATCCAATCATTTTCCCAATTAGTAATCCAACTCACCTTGCTGAATGCACCGCCGAGGAAGCTTTTACACATACAAAGGTTGGTATAAAACAATAATTTATATCAGTCTTAGAGCTAAATTACTTAAACCGACTGAAAAATTACATAACTTGCTGTTCTAAATTGTTAATTGCTCTTATAAATTTGCATTAACAATTAATTTAGTAAATATTCAATCAGATATTAAAATATAATACAAAATTTCGAAAGTACTTTCTTTGTTACATATATTTCAGACAAATAATTATGTCTAAAGCCTTAAGCAACTATGTTAACGTAGTCAAGAATGTCAGAATGATCATAACAAATTTATTTATAATAAAAGATAATTGGCCCGAAGATTTATATTTATAATTTACTTATGTTGGGAAGTAGGTCAAATGAATTAAATAAAATGAGGTAAAAATGTGAAAGTTTTATCTTTTTTTCTAAAAGGGCACGTGTATGTTCGCCAGTGGCAGCCCCTTCCCGCCGGTTACACTCAATAACAAGTCAAAAGTTTTTCCAACACAAGCTAACAATGCCTACATATTTCCAGCATTAGGACTGGCTGCAGTTATCGCTAAAATACAACCAATCACAGACGAACTATTCCTTGAGGCTGCTTACACCTTGGCCAATCAATGCACTTCAACAGATCTTGCTGAAGGCAGGTTGTTTCCTCCTCTTTCGAGAATTCGAGAGGTCTCTACCAACATTGCTTCAGCAGTTATTCGTTTTGCTTTACAAACTGAACCAAAGTTGGCAAAGATTAACTTGGAACTTGGTAAAGTCAAGGAGTATGTGATCTCAAAAATGTACATCCCGGACCGAACTTCAATGATATCTACAGGTGGTTTTAACTGTCTTTCTCCAAATATATATAGTGAACCAAGTGATTTATGAATATGTTTGATGTTCAGACTATTTGAATTTTATTGCTTGCATGGAAGAAAATATAATGTGTATTATGCATTAGATATTAAGGTTGTTATATAATTAGATATTGTGTATTCTGTTCTATGTCTATCACTGAATACTTCTACACATGATCAGACTTTATATTTAACCCTTCACTGATAAAGTGGAGTTTATTCAAAAAATGTAGTAAAAACGGTAAGTCCGTTGAGCTGAAATTTTGGTTTAATGTCAAGAATTTTGTTTTGCATTTTTTCTAAAGTTCAAGTTGTCACCTTTTAAAATCGATCACTCCACCTGGTCCACATTTTTCCAAATCAATATTTGGTAAATACTTTTAATACCTATTTGGTCAATATCACAGTCACCTCATTGTACCTACATATAAAATGTTTAGCTATATGTATTGAAAATATTGCATTGTGTGACTAGGGTAAAACTTCAGAATCAATCAAAAGTTTTTTGAGTAGACATCTATTATGCCAACTAAAAATCTTTATCCAAAAGTAAAAATTTGATTCAGATTCAGTCAACATGATTTTTCTATTGGATACATCCATTTAAAACTGATTTAACACCAATAAAAATATATGTTTTAATTCATTTAGAACCAATTATATTGTAATATATTCACTAATAGATCAACAGCCCTTTATTGTAATAAATTCATTAATAACAACTTCTTGATTGTAAATTTCAAAATCGAAAAAGATAGGATGTTTAAAAAAAATTATTTCAAGTAATTTTGTTTTTTGGCCTAAAAGATACTTTAAAAAATTCTACTTATTAGCTATTTCCTAATGGACATTCTCACAAAATTAGAAGCAGTTTGGACCAGATGACGTCACTTGACTCCTGGTTTTTTCTAAAAATATTGCTTAATCTAAAACATTCTATAAAGGTACATGTGTACCAAATTTCAACTTTTTTTTTTGCAATCTGTGATATTCTAAAGGCGGATATGTATGTAGGTGGCATATCAGCGGAGGCTTAAATTAGCCAACTTGACTCTCAATTCAATATATCTAAATAGTAGATATATTCTTCTACTGTTGCAAATATTTTGTTTTTATAGTCCATACCGAAAAAAATGTCCCTTTTGTAAGAAATTTATATACGCCCGTCCGTAAGAAAACAAAATATA
>JAUYWI010116239.1:0-10591 GCA_034780595.1 Parotoplana pacifica
AAATATACTCGTCGGCTGCGCCGACTCGGTATATTAGCGTTTAACTCCTGATAACAGGTAGTTATCCTATACTTAATAACTATACATGACGTGGACAAATAATCCAGTAACTAACCATAAGTAAAATACTGTTCAAACACTATAGTCTTAGGCAAACTGTTCCGTGAGCATGAACAGAGTATACTCTGGACAATTGATATATCGTGACTTGACTTTTCGGTCATCCAGCACGTCCATACAAGGAAGGTGCATTAGACAACACGATTTATGAGCGGTTAATTTAGAACTAGATTTGCAATCTCATAACTGCGTTTTGAATGTTAAAAAAAATATTTTCAGAGAATCCAGATCAATTAATATCTTTGTATTTCGCAAGTTATTGTTGTAAGAAAGGCTGCATCAGTTGAAAAACAAGAGCTTCTAAAAATTTTTTGGCACAACATCATTCTGTGACATAAAACCTACATACATTTATGTCTAATTATTTTCTAAATGTAATTACGGCATTCACATATTTGTTTTTTTATAATAAATTTTATATGTTCAGTTTACAGTACTAATATATTTTTAACTAAGTTACAGGCGGATTTGGGGTTCCACACACCCAAATCCATAATTATTGATCCATTATACTGGAAAGGTTTGATTTGTAGCACCAATTTTGGAAGGTGCAATAAAGCATAATATCATGTTTCGCGACATGAAAACAGAAAAACCAGAAAATGAGAAATATACAAAAAAATCAATTTCGCCCGCAACCTACTTCCGCCGGAAAAGGGTTAAATCTAAAAAAATCACAGACAAAATGTACCTATCTAAAAATAAATAATTAATCATTGTTTTAAAGGGTAGAGTATTCATTCATAGATATCTATAGGTGATCATCAATATTTAAATACAAACTTCAAACTTTAATATAGATAAGATTTGAGTTGTTATACGTGTTTAAGCATGCTCAATAAAAAGCCTACAATGTTTTTTATCCTGTTTCTTATAATATATAAACAATGTAAAGCTACAAATGATTACACTAGTAAATATAATAAATTGTTAGTAGATAGTACGAGTATAACCACTAACGCAGAAGATCCACGCTATCCAAGTAAGAGAGCATTTGACGGCAATAACGCTATTTCATCAGCTCCGTTTAAAAGTTCGCTTAATTCCAATCCTTATTTACTTGCTCAATTTACAAAAGCAGAAATAGTTACGTTCGTTCGAGTTTTTCAACCAGGTGAGACATATACTTACAATGAATTTGATTTAGAAATTAAGGATGCGAGCAACAACTGGGTAAAATGTTCACGTTCGAATGCTGGCTTTCGTATTGATGAAACCGAAGATAATGATGTGCATTATTTTGTTTGTGAATTAAAACCAACACGTGAAATTAAACTTATTCGTCGCTCAAACAACAAAGTTCACTTGAAGGTTATAGAACTAGAATTTTTCACAATTCCAAATATGTGTCCTACAGGTAAAGTGTTCGATGTTGGTACTTTCAAACCATCATGGTACTCAAGTTATCATTATACCCTGCATCCTAGCTTGGCAGTAGACAATAATTATATCCAGTTAGCGAAAACATACGAATTATGTGCTTCTACAGGCAATGACTTCTACCCTTGGATTGAGATTGATCTAGGTTTAGAATTTAAAATTTATCAAGTAATAATTTATTTCCCAGTAGATATTTTGGCTCAATTCTATGCTAACATAAATAACCCAATATCGATTAAAACTGTAACAGTGGTTTTTCCTTCAATTAGATCATTTCAAATGTGTGATAATTATACCACGGAATTAATATCAACAGTTAATTGTAGGAATTTAAACGGACGTTATGTTCGAATTATTAGTTCCACGAGTACTATCCTTCAACTATGTGAGGTACAGGTCATAGTTCAAGAAGATCCGGTAGTTATACCAGGCAGATTTAACCAAAATAATAAAAAACTGATATTTGAAGTGAAACGAGAATATTTTGGTTTAGCTGATCAATGCAATTACATCCTTGATTTGAAATATACTAATGGAAAATGCTACCGGAGTTATTATAAGACTATACTTGCCGCATGTGAACCACTTACGAATATCTCTTGTACGGGTTTTACAAAATCTGTTGTTAATTTAATTGAAAACAGAGATAATATGGAGATAAAGTACGACATTTCTGAAAATTGTAAAACATTTACATTAGACCTGTATTATATGAAAATAACTAAAACCTATGTCCATATTGGTACCTCAAATGGCATCTCGATCGGTTTTGTGCAACCTATTAAAATAGATACTGTAGAGGCAAAAGAAAAAAAAAATCCAGATCAACTCTGCTTAACATTTAAATGGAGTTCTAGCCAGTGCTCCAACAAAACAAATAATTATGAAATTAGAGTAGAGAAAAATGGGAATTATAACTTTAACAATCGGGTAACGAGTTTTAGTAAAGAAGTATGTGAGCCCAATTTAAATCCACGTAAATTATTTATTGAAGTAAAACCAGCAAATGAGTCAATTGATTGGAGTTTTAAAACGCGCTGTATGTTTGACAAGATACCCGACAAGGAATTGAAAATTAAAGAAACACTAAACAAGGAAAGTATTGTAATCAATTTCACACTGGATTTTCAAGAAAAGCTTTGCGAAACTGGCTTTCAAGTTGAAGTTCAAGAAGAATGTCCTGAGCATACTGAGTGTAAAGAAACAATACAGACATATGATCCAACAAATTCGTCGACGTCGACACAGGAACATAAGTTTCGTTACCACAAAGGAAAAGTTCGAATACGTAGAACAATTTTTGGTGAATACAATAGTGTATATTCAAAATGGATTGAATTTGATGTAAAACATTTGGAATATCTAAAAATAAACAGTAGTACCTATGATAATACTAATAAAAATATTGAAATAGAAATGGAAAATGCACAGTACTATAAAGCGTTTCTCGTTGACGTTCGTCATCCAATATCTCATCAAACACTAAAAAAATACAAAATAAAAGAAGGTAAGACCTTTAATTTTCAAAATTTTCCTGAATATCTATCAGCAAATGATTTACCTTTACATTCACCTAACACGTTTAAAATTCCGTATAAGAAATGCCATGTGCTATCTATCTGCATTAGAAGCATTTTTAACAGTGCGTCAAAGTTTTCCTATTATCCTGTGTGTATTATAGTTGAAATACCACCTGCACCAGTTCAGATCTTTCAAATAATATCCAAAACAACAGGCGCTAGTGTTGGTTGGAGCGAATCAGGGGATAATGAGTGTACACCAGAATATGAAGTCGAATTAAAAGAAAACTCCCATACTTCCACGTTTTCTACGTCTAAACGTGAGTATAACTTTACAAAATCGGGACAAAGTATTCGAGTTAGGGCTGTGAAATATTTTAAATATTTAAAAGGTAAATTGAAAAGTAATTTTTCTAATAACGAGACCTGCAAATGTGTTTGTTCGCAATTTAAAATGGATGTTTTACTTTTAGAGCCTAGTACAATAAATGTAAGATGGGATAAGTATGCGGAAGACTGTTATACAGGATACACACTAAAAATAGAGAATAATGGTACATCAACAAAACACAGCGTTAATAAATCCACAGTAGGTTATGTTACTGATCTGTTATACATAAATGAAGAGACTGACACAAAATATAGTGTTAAAGCACATCATATTAATGCTACTGCGTACACACAATGGACTACAGATCTAAGGAAGTTTATAAAATCAACACAGGTAACCAACGTGGGAGCTTATTTTAATCCGATGAATGGATTAATTCTTAACTGGCAGCCAAATATAGATAATGGTCATATTCCAACAATGTATATTGCTATTGTAATTATAGCCAGGAAGCCCTGTGCTATATGGATCACATTTGTAAATTGTAAAGATTGTAGTTCACAAGCATCAAATGTAAACTATTTATATTATAGAATTGTAAAATATCTTCATTCCCATAAAAAATGGCAAAATGCTAATACTGATCCAAAAAAGTGTTCCATAATGTTTGAATATGGTAGTAAGTTTTCGCAATATGACCATGCCATTGAAAAAACAGTGAAGGGTGTAGAAGACTATGGAAAATATCATATTGAAATATTTCAAGTTTATGGTGATAAGTTTGGTAGCCGAACAAAAACAGAAAATACTTGGGAAGCTCCAGGTCCGAGCAACATTAAAATTGAATATCGCATTCATCAAGGTGTTCAAATAGAATGGGATGCAGTTTCAAAATATGATGCTCTGGAATATCAATTAAATATCACAGACAATAATGGAAACCTAAAAGAAGATTGGGAAGGTAAAAAAAAAACATTTTTTATGAATAGAAATGCAACTCTGCCTTTAGATAATATTAAAGATTGGAAAGTGGAGATAAAAACTAAACTTTTGATGGGAAAAACATGGAGTAAGACTTCGGAAAAAAGCTATGTAATATAATCTGTACCAGTAAATCTATTGATGATTGGCGGATATATCCTACTATAGATTATAAAAATAAAAGTATAGCTGTCACTAGAATAGAGGAAAAACCTTCAAAAAATATTATTTATGAACTTCTAGTTTATAAAAATCAAGACCAACCTTTTTTGGAACCTGTTATGAAAGATTACCTACTGACTGAGGCAACCAATCAATATTTATCTACTAAACATAAAGTGGTGTCTCTTACCCAGAATTTTAGTATAACCCCGAGTTTTAATATATCCATGAGTTTTGATATAATCCCCAAAATGGCTATCAGCTTTGTGATGACAAGAACATCTGATTACACAACTAAAATGCCAACTGATGTTACAAATGTTTTAACCGTTAAACTAGAAAATAACGGACAAACCCATTCATGCACAGTTCAAGAAGATCAAAAACGACTAGTTGCTGATTGCGCAGGTAATGTGGGCGAAAAATTAATAATTCAATCATCTCAACCAATACAAGTTCAATTTAGCCAAGTAGATTTAATTTATTTTGGTGATAATAAGGATAATGCTAAAAAGCCATATTGGATAGGTGTGCCAGTAACAGTACCAGATTCTATAGATAGCATTCTGCAGAAAGATAATTTTGTATATAAATTAAGAATGATTGAGATTTATACAAAACGAGTTATTTATGGGCAATGGACTGACTGGGAGAATCATTATGGATTTACTAAAGAAGAAAAATTAAAATTTGTTTCTTCGAAAGTGACCTTTTCAAATAAACCAAATAACAATAAATACACAGCATACTATGTAAAAAAAAAAGTAAATTCTGTTTGCAATTTTAAATCCTGGCCTCGTGGGTTGAGTTCGAATACCACCAATAGGGTGGTCAACAAAAGTACAGTTGATATAACTGGCACCAAATATTGGTCCAATTCAAGTACTGATATAATGATTTTTGGTCATCAAATGAAATGTTTCAACCATCATGCTTGGAGTTTGTGGAAAGAATGTTTTTGGGACAAATATATTAAATGGATATTGCTCATTGTAGATAAGAAAGATAAGAAGAAAGTTGAAGTACGAGTGAGCCACGTCAGTGCTTGTATAGATCAGATTACAATATCTTATGAAACTATAAATAAAGTGTTCGATAGAAATGCGTTGTCTTCAGGACAAATGATAATAGACAACATTGATGTTTTAAATACACAGTTCCATATCACGGATAACAGAAAGGAAAAAAAGCACTGCCTATCTTCAATGTTCCCAAGAGAAGTTAATGCCAAAATTAAAAATGACAAATTGCTTGTCAATTGGAAAACTGTAACAGGCACTTGCTTCACTGACTACGAAATAGAGTATCGCCACGATGGATTCAAAAGTGAGCCCCTAGAAACAACAAAGGCGAACAATCGGATTACGATTAACTACCGAAAGTTCACATATGTGAGAGTTCGCATGATATCTAAGCAATCCAACTTGAGACCTCGACGACAAAACTTTGATTGGTCATTGTGGCACCCCACAAGTTGTCTACTTGACCCTATTGCAATAACTAAATATATAACTATTGGCCAAAATATAAAATTACAATTTACAAAACCAATGCTAAATTGTCTAGTAAACATTAAATATGAACTAAGCTATAGCACATTGAATATCAATGGTAATGGGAAAACAGTTCAGACACAACAACCCGAACATAAGATTATAACTACTAGTAAGCAAACTCATTATGTAAAGGTGCGAACAACTGAAACAATATTGGAACGCAATAAAAAGGGGCCCTGGTCAATTGTTCAGACAATTAGTTTTTCCAATAATCGTAGAGGCGGAAGACGAAGAAGAGTAACAACAACAACAACCACCACTAGGGTTATAAAATCTAACAACGATAATATAAACTTGTGGATTCAGCTAGGTCTGGGCATTTGCATTCTTGCACTTCTGGCGATCATAATAGGCATATGTATCTGGAGACGACACTCCAAATCATCAGGCAAAGCGGTGAAATTTCAAACCAAGGTTTTCATTAAGAAAGGCAACGAAGTTATTCGACTTGAGTAAAAATAGTATTTGATACCTAAATAACTAACCTTGTTAGAATTAATTGTACTATAGTATTTATAGCAATGACAGTTATTTTGTATATACCTACATGTACCTTTTAGCTAATTGATCATACATATATGTACAAAATTATCATAGGGAAGGTTAGTTTTGTTCAGCTGATATGCAAGTTTTTTCACAACTAAACACTGTTTACAATCAATAACTACAGCCAAAGAACAAATTATAAAGAAAATCTATTTAATTTAAAATTCTATTAGAAGGTTAATTTTAGAACTCTAAAATTCGTTATTTGTCCTGGCCCTATATTGGACCAAAAAGCGGAAGTTATTTTTTTATAGTTGACATCAAAAGGTTTCCTTGATATTTTGAATTTACTTTCATAGTAACCTACAATGTAAGAACTTGGATTGCCATTAAGGTATGCAATTTAATTATCAATAATTGGATTGCATAAATTGATAGAAATTCAAGTTATCACTGATGAGATATCAAATTTTATATTTTATAGTCTTTTATAATTTTGATTTTCGGTTTGAGGCTCATAGAAATATTAACTATTTCACAAAAAGTAATTTCCACTTCAATGACGTTTGTAAATAGTTATTTGTAAATTTGTTAATTTACTATTCGAAGAATTCCCTTGTGTTTGTAATTTTGTTGTATAAAGAAAATCTTTGTAGAATTGTTAGCGTATAATTCAAAATAATTTGTTATCATTAAATGAAGTAACGGAAATGCGGTAATTCGTACCACTTTTTAATTTGTTTTGATTTTATAAAATTGTGACTCGGTAAGCTATATGAACTGCTAATGATCTGTTTTTTTCATTAATTATAAAACTAGTTTTGTCTCATGCAAAAAGAAAAAATACTAGTAATTTAAGGAAACATCAATTTATTAATCACATCGGACAAGATGTGAAAAGAAAAAAGAAAACATGTTAAAACCATAAATAATAGGTATTAAAAAAATTTCAGTAACCTAAACAGGTGTTTTTAACATTTACCTAACAATTTACAACAGAAAAATATGTCAATACTACCACCATTGCATGACCCACAGTACCAATTCATGCAAGCTATGCAGTGAATCCATTCTGGACCATTTGAATATTTAAAATTTATGTGCGCACTCTTCGCATAAATCACTCTCCCCCTCGGAATATGACACAGAAAGAATTCTTTCCTTTGACGTCTTCGTTGGTCTTTCGTGACCATGCTTAGACTGGGTAAAAAAGACTTTTGAAGATGAAGGGACTGATAAATCGACCTCATGAATTTGCCTACTAGAGATAAATTTAGCTCCTCTTCCCCTATCATCCTTCAACATGTCCATTATCAGGGTATCTAATGTTCTTCCAATCTCGGCAGATTCCATCTTTTCGCCAGAAAGATACTTCATTGGCTCTTCAGGATTTCGCGGGAAAGGGCCACAAGCACGAAAACCTGACTTCAAATTACCTGTAGCTTTTGTTTGGATTTTTTTGCCAAAGCTGGTTCAACAGACTGGGGGAAATTGTCGACTTTCTTTTTGAAAATTTACAAGATTATGCAACTCTAGGGGCTGTATAATGCGTGGCAATGTGAAGAATTAAACATTGTTCTCTTTAGCGACACAGATCACGTTGGGATTGAAATGACTTCTCAGGTTGTCTCCCATTAAGACTTTCTGTCCAGGTCGACCTTGAACGCTTGGAATAAAAACACCTGAAAACCATTTGTTGAACGTTTCAGATTCAAACCAACCTGATTTTGTATTTGCTTATTTTGTTTCAGCTGGATTTCCCTGCGTCCATCCTTCATACAGACAGATGTTGAGATTTATAGTTAGTTAACAACAGTGATTGATATAATCAACTCCATTGAAATCAATTATTTTGCATACTTATAAATTGTGCTGAGATATGAAATTAAACTTATGGTCCGAACTACCCGTTTAAGGTACATTTTTTCTTAGGATATTTCAAAAGACCTTATTATTGTAATGTCTGTTTATTTTATAAAATTGCTACTTTATGATTTTTAAATTCGTGTTTTAGACCCAGAATCATAGAACCATTATTTTTACTCTATGCCCAGAGTATATTTCTGTACATAGAGTAATAAATATATATATAGAGGTCCGAATCTTGCTGGAGGTGTATGCAGTTTATACTTCTATGAATTGTCCTCAATAGAAAAAGTAATTCTATATAAAATATTCATAATTATCATACCATTACATAAATTGAACAATATTGCTATACAGACTGTGCATTGGATATAAAGACACGTTTCGCTAACATTTTAAACAAAATTAAATCTTAATTTATCAATCTATGGATTTATTTGTAGAGGCTCAATTTTACAAATTATTATAAAAATCGTTGAATTTCATTTACTATAGAAAAGATAGAGATCCAGCGAGAGTCGGACCTTTGTATAATAATTACTCTATGGTCATGTCGTTCTATGGGAAAAGGGGGTCAGCATTGGCAAAATTGCTTCACATTTTCTAACGGTTTTGTATTCAAAGGCATGTACTGCATCATCACATAAAAATTTAAAAATTCTAGGATAGGAAAATATCGAAAATGGCAATCATTTGGTGCGTCCTATGATAAATTCCCATCTCTTAAAAAGCGTATTTTTCACGTTTATCCAATTGGTTTTAAATTCAGGGTACTAACTGCTGTTGAAGTTTCAAGCAATTGAAAATATTGGCGTGATCTTACTTGCATTGAAAATGGGTTTTCTGAAAATACATTTTTATTTTTATAAATGTGATGTATATTATATACATGCTACTTGCAAGTAATATTACATTTCATAATTTAAATATTTTTACGAAACTTATAACTCCTTGAAACATCAACAGCAGTCAGTCCCTAAATTTGAAGTCAGTTGGATAAACGTGAAAATGCAATTGTTTAAGAGATAAGAATTTAACATAGCACGGACATTGATTTTCATTTTCGATATTTTTACATCGTAAGATTCTTTAAAATCTTTATGTGGTGAGGTCGAAAATCACTCTGAATCCATAAATATTTTTGAAAATGTTACTGATTATGAATTTTTAATATTACTCTTAAACATATTGATTATGGAGTTTTCATGAAACAAGCTAAATAGCTAGCATTATTTCTAATAATGAACAAAAACTGGATTGGCCACATCACTTTTTTCAAAGTGAGCTTTAATAAAATAGCTCTAAATGATTTAATATGGCTTATAAATAATTTCTACGTCATTTTTATGTTTTTGGAATCTGGAATCAATTCCCTCACTAAAATTATCCGACAAAAAATGCTTTTTAGCGTTTTGGAGGTGTCCGGTCCTCAGAAGCTGATTTTTTTTACTTTTGATAAAGTTATGATTTTATATCTGGCAAATGCAACTAAGTCTTAATTTATTAGCAAATTAAATTAATTTTTTTCCTGTCTAAATATGTAGGTACCTAAACCCCTACCAAATATATAAAGCCGCACCCATAATTTTTAATCAAAAAATCATTTCTAAAATGAAATTAATCAGAATTTTGACATACATGAGTGAAACCATATATTCAATGCCGCTAGCGACCAAACTGATCCATGAAGAATTCCTTAGGTGGTTAAATCTGTGTAACTACTGATTAAATTCATTTAAAAATGGGATGCAAGGAAAAAATGATGTTATAAATAGAAATTAAAAGTGCACCGTTACTTTTTGCATGGACTTTCATAATCGCTCAATTTTAGATACAATAACTTTTGGCTCATTCGATTTGTCTAAAATTTTTAACGAATAAAAAACATGCAAAGAGCACAACTGAGTGGATTTTAAGAAAACTGTTCATTAGTATTTTTTATCCAAAAGACAAAATAAAAAAATGGCTCTCAAGTTGCAGCGAACCGGGGCCACAAAATTAAATGTTGAATATGTTCATTATAGTGATAAGTCTGTATATATATACAGGGTGAATTTTAAGTAACGCACGATTTTTAATAATAAAAGATTTATAGAATAATTAAATTTTTAGTAGCATAAATAATGAATCAGAAAAGAATAAAACATAAACATAGTACAATATTCAGTCTATTAATACAGCAGAATCAT
>JAUYWI010116250.1:0-10590 GCA_034780595.1 Parotoplana pacifica
ATGCCATCCTTAGGCCATTGCTTTTCACAAGCATAGCCTTTATATCCTTTGAATACACAGCCTTTTCACAAAGTTCATTAGCTTGTGACTCCAGCATGTTTCAGATGTTTGCAATGCTTTTGAAGAGCATTCACTTCTGCCTTTGTAAATATACACTGAAATGGAAAACCTTTAAAATTTTTTTGGATATAAAGATATTGAAAAAACAGTACCTTAGCAGTACCAGCAGTACTTTAAAAAAAACAGTACCTTTGCAGTACCTCAATCAAAAAGCAGTACATTTGCAGTACCCGTACGAACCCTGTTTCATACACCCTAACAACCGCCAATAAACGAGCAATATGTGTTAGTAGTATAAAACGAAATTTCACCGATGAAACTGCAATGATGCAGAGTTACATTTGATGCTTATTGGCACAAAATTAGTTAGCTTAGATTTTTAGGCATTAATTATATTAGTTTTTAAGATTAGAGCTAACAAAGTCGAAAATAGAACAAAGATTGTTTGATTATTTTTAAAATGTTTAGGTGCTACCTCTAGCACCGTAATGTTGAACTACATTTAATATACCTTTAGTTTTGCCGACTTTGTTAGCTCTAAAATCTTTAAAAATAATCTAATCGATGTACCAAAACACCAAGTTGCCTGCTGTAATATCTTGTGGGAGCCATACCAAACAAAAATTCATATCTAACTATATTTAATCTAATTTATTTCATGTATTTTTGGAATTCGTTTTGGCAGAGCTAATCATTTTTATGCCAATCTTATTGATTATTTTGAAAAGCTAATTGCATACAAATAAATTAAGATGATAAAAACATGGATACTTTTGTCAATGGAAATCTTAAAATATCTTTAAACATTTAAATTCAGAAAAAAATCATAGAACACACCAATTAAATCCCTAAAACTTGTGACATTTTAACGTTGGTTTTAACACTACACAAGAGATTAATATATAAAACTTAACACAAACATTAACACTATGAGATAACACCAACAAAGTCACTCTAATTGGTTGGTGTTTCTATAGGTGTCATCCTTTTATGCCAGCATTTCCAAGTTTTCAAGATGTTTATTGCCAAAGATTTACTGAGTAATACGAGCTTTCCAAAACTTTTGGGAGGAATAGATGCACGAATTCCAAGGTTGGCAGTGCACTACATCTTCTCTATTCATCAATAAAATCAGACCATTTTAAAACAATAACAAAACTCACGGTGGTTCTGGAATGTGCATGATCGGTTGAGGTGGGCTTGTTCTAGACAAGAAAAAAACAATAAAGCTTAAATGATTTACACTAAAATAAAAATTAAAACAAATCTTGAATGCTTGCCTTATTCGGGTCCAATAGTTGATATAGAATCCATGAATTTGGATGCAATACTGCCAGAGATAGCGAGCCTTATCTTTGTTGGGCTGAAAAGGAATATTTAAGTAAAATCGATTTCTTTCATTTAAAAATCTACCAGGCAATATACCTATGACATAAATAGTGAAAGTTAGGTTACCCATTAAAAAAATAATGATTAATCATTTTATACGCATTTCCACTACTAATATGCCTATACTTATACTTACCAAGCAAAAATTTATAGGTTTGGATTTCCTTAGACGCTGAATTGAAAAGGTCTTTTTAGAATAAGCCAAATCTTTGATCTCTTCCCATCTAAAATCAGGAAACAGTGACATAAAATATAGAAAACTAAACGTAAGAATGGATAGATACAAAAATAGATCCAAAAGAACACGTATGTTGTTTATGACCTTACCGAAGGTTGACAACATTGTGTTTATGCCCAGCCTTTGCGTCAACTATTTCTGAAATCACAATCCCATTTCTTGAAACGCCGAGCTCACTAACAACATTCTTGTGTGTCTGAATTAATGAAAAAGAAAGGTAATATTAACACAAATTAAGTGAATATGTACTCTTCAAAATTAAAAGAAATAATAAAAAAAGTCCACCATGTGATCCAAAAGGATTCATTTATAAACAATTGTACATGAAATTAAAAACAAAAACAATATGCGACCATGGTTTCGATTTATTTAAAAATAAAACCTTTCTCAAGCAGTTTTAACAAATATAAAATACCTTTTTTTTAAATCAGCTGGTAAAATCAAAGATAAATTAGGTAAAATAAAAGTATGTCATAAATAGAACAGAAATATCATGACTGAAATTGAAATTGAAAGCAGATTAGTTGTTTAATTTGTATAAAAACGTTGCATGTATTTGATTGATTAGAAATTGTTGGATTAATTCTGGTATAGGGCAAGGCCACGTAAAAGTTACAAATAATCATTTTAATTTTAGTGGTCAGTATCAATAAAATTAAAATGTCAGTTGTTCATAATATTTTTGAAATATCTTCGCAGCGTTAAAACACTTTCATTCATTACATTGGAAAGATGTCATGATTTTTTTTGTATTCAGCAAGCTTTTTTAAATCATTATTTGGTACTCAGTTTTTCTTTAATGTTGAAATATAAATATAGGCTTATTATATTTTTCATCCGCCGAAATTAGTTACAATATACATGACAATTCTGAACATGAAATACAACACAATCTAATGATTGCGAAACAGAAAGCTATAATGTAACGAGCATTACCATCTTTGGTTACTTTATTTCACTGGCGCATTTAATCCTAGTTATTTTTACATTTAAAGAGTATCGATTATCTCAGAAGGTAGAAATAAAGACAAACCTAACCATGATTCCATTCCATGACATTTGTTCCTGACAATTCATGAGACCATATTTAATTTTGAAACAAGCGTTACCGGTGACATTTAGACTTATGCATATTGAACCATGGCTTTGTAATCTTAAGTAGCTAAACTGACGGCGAATGTCATTTTTATGACTGCCTAAATAGATCAAAGACGATTCAGAACTTACTCAAGAAAATTAAAAACGGGAAAACTAAAAGGGCAAAGCTACGGTAACGCTCGTTACATGGGATAGTATTTCTGTTGGTTTTAAAGATCTCTACCGGAATAAACAATGATTGTTTTACTAATTTCACAGTTTTCTTAAGTTGCAAACATCTCAACAATTTTCTACATTAGTAATACGGTTTATTTGATTCTTAAATATTTTGTTCTACATGTTTTACACGAGAAATACTGGCAACGCTCGTTTCACGAAGCTCACACCAACAAAATTATTATCAAAATCGTTTGCACTATAAATATTTAAATGCTACATTATAAAGATAATATAATGCAAGTAGAATTGAGACAAACTTCAGTTTTGATAGTGAAACATTTTCCAAGTATTCAAAAGTTACACTGAATGAAGTCCTCCAAAAAGCACGCAAGATACACAATAAATCAACAAAGGTGACTTTTAACATTATCTTGAGGTATTGACTGTTTAAAACAGTAAATTGATTATTCAACGTTAATTACTTTTGTCACAAATTTTGATGACGTAACGAGCGTTACTTTTGTTTTGTAACATGCGTTACTTATAATAGATTTTTTTTGTGAATTATATGTTTTCGATTCATCTGTATGTTAGTAATTACTAAGTCTGTTATGTTAACTTTATAATGTGGCATTTTAAGATTTGTATTTCAAACAATATTGATAATAATTATTTGTCGTTTACATTTTCTCGTTTTTAATTTCGTAAAAAACACTTCTCACCTAAAACAAATTGTATTAAGAAACAAATGAACCAGTATATTACCAGTGAACGAAAACGTTGGAACGTTTACAACTTTTAAAACTTTGAAATTAATAGAATAGTTAAATTTATAGAGACCCTTAAAACAAAAAAAATACTATCAAATGTAACGTGGCCTTGCACTATAATTATCATTGTATGTAATAGTGGATTTCCGAATGATAGATTTCAGTTGTGTAATGACCGCAATGAATATTGTTATCATGACGGTGAATGATGCCTCAAATGGAAAAATGACCATTATTAAATGAAACTGTAGGATTGAATTTTGAATGATTCTTGTGATTTCAGCAACTCATTTTTTTAAATGCTCCTGAGATTCTTTTCATCCAACTTCTCACATTTGATTCTAATAACTACCTACTCTTCTAAAGATTCTACTAATATTGTTGTCAATCCCACAGTTTGATTCAATAATGGTAATTATTCCATCTTAGGCATCATTCGCAGTCATGGTAACAATATTTATTGCGATCATTACATAACTGAAATCCATTATTCAAATTCCACTGTTACATCCAATGATATTATACCAGAATTAATGGAACCATTTCTAAATTCTTTTATACAAATTAAAAAACTAATTTGCTTTCTATTTACATTTATATTATTTCTCTATTATTTTTATATATGATTTCTATTCTATTTCTATTCAATGTTCAATTCTATTTTTATCTTTACATTAATCTATGTATGACACACTTTTATTTTTACCTAATTTATCTATGATTTTGCCAGCTGATTCAAAAATTTAGTTTTTAATATAATTTATTAAAAACTGCTTGAAATAGGTCTTATTTTTATATAGTTATTTTTTTAAATTTCATGTATACTCTTCAAAATTATCTTCAATAAAACTAAATTATAGTATTTTAATTGACATTCCTTTTAGAAAACAGAAAATTTTAAGCCTGCATATTAACGTAGGTAAAGTCTATGCCAAAAATCACAACACTAAGGTACTAAGTTTATTTCATATCCATAGAAACAGTTCTATTTATATCTCTACGTTGGTATCCACCAAATCTATGACAAACATGTATTCAGAATCAATGTTTGTTATCACAGAGGGGAAAAACTAGGAACTAAAGATAGAATAATAAAAAACACATACACATACAAGCATCACCAACTAATAAATAAATGTCAATAATATGCATCAAAATAGGCATTAAATCAACTAAATCATTTTCTCCAAAAAACACAACTACGATCTTATATTGGTAAACACAGGCCAAACAAGGCAACGCAGGAAAATGCTTGTGGTAACATCACACAGGACAACAAGGAGAAAAGAAATCGGTTAACGATGCTCTGGCCAACTTGCCACATTTTATGTTATAGCACACAAGTAACTGGGCACTCTGCGAACTGTGTTCACCTGGAATTATTACACGCTGTACGGCAGGCACATACCGTGCAATGCTAATGCTATACAACCAGCTGAACACTAGAATACAGTCCTAATACACCACCAACAACAACCGGAGACATTTTGCCAGAATCAGACCATTAAGTCAAAATCTAAACAGTAATTTTATAAAAGCTAGAGAATGCATTAGTTATAAAAAAGTCAGGAAGAAGGTTAATAAGGTACAAGGTGCTGCCATTCACTAGTAAAACAATTTAAAGGCAGAATTATAAGATTACTAAGTGGCATAACCGCAAAAGAACTCCAGATTTTGGTCATCCAAACTTATATTTATGGAATACTGACAGTAACTAGGCAAATTAGGCATATAGACTTAATAAGTTCACAGATTAGCAATTATGAAATCATTAAACTTACAAATTAGGCATTACGAAATCATTGAACTCATAAATGAGGCATTACAATAACTTTATATGTAACATTATTAAGCTCACAAAATATGGCATTATAAGATTTGGAAATCAGAAATTAGACACTATTGGCTCAAAATGGTGATAATGGATGGAACCTGTTACTCTTAACACAAATCTTAACTTCTTGTTTTAAGAAAATGGAGCCAAGTTACCAGAAAAACGTCATTTTGAAAAGAGGGTAGATATAATAATATTAAAATTAGATCACCTCCTGATTTGTGTATTATCAACCTAAAGTCTAATACACCCTATTGAATAAAATCTTATTTTTTTAGAAATAAGGTTTGATCTTAATTGAATAGAAAACTGGTGTACAAACCATTTTGCAAACAAAATATTCGAATACAATGTGACGATAAAAGCAAGACTGACGAAGAAACCAAACAAATGAGTCTTATTAAAGAAGTCTAATTGATGAACAAACCAATATATTTAATTTAATTAATGAGAAAACAATAGAACTACGTTTAATTGAAGAAGAAATCCTGAGTCCAATTGATGAGCAAACCATAAAACTGATTGTAATTGTCGAAGAAACCAAAGAACTGAGTCTAAGATGGTAACTGAAGAAAATTTTAAAAAAACAGTTGACCAAAACTGCAACTGATACTTCGCTTAGCCTTCCCTGTCCAGTTTCAAGTTAGTAAAGACAGTGCCATGTTAGTAAATGTCAGCAAACGTCAACAGATTTAATAGCTGAGTTGTAGCAAAGGAGCCCCCCAAGAACAACCTGTCGTGATGTATACCTCAAGTGCAAACAACCACACACACACACACCATACATATAATTAAATGCATTTGGCCTAAGATAAACAAATGTAAAGCTAAGCAGATCCCATTTCACCTCAGATAGAGAGAGGATGTTGATGCTAGAAAGTCCAATAGCTACATGATAGATCTATGTAACATTTCGACCACCAGTCTAAGTTTAATAGCTCAGTACACGTCGATGTGATACTTCATATTTATTTCTAGATGTGTAAATTCAGAAAGAGTACATGCACAAAACATAATGTCCGTAATAAATCCAATAAAAAGAAAAAATATCACTTTATTAGATCAAAATTTGCTGCAGTTATAAGGATAAATCGAGAGGTTCAACCCTAATGGTAAATAAGTGAATGTGAACATTCAAACTAAGCAGATTTTTTCGGTCCCATACCAAATCTGTCAAATATAAATAAATATTCTAACTAAGCAACTGCCTGCTGCAATAGTATTAAATTACCAATGCATGGTTGGTTTTCAGTACGTAAATAATTTCATTCTGTAATCTGTGGTTTCAATCAATTTTAAATCCAACTATGTGAGGGTAAATTTAGAGTCATTTGAGAATTGTTATTACTCTCTGTATAATTGTCCAAATTTGCAAGGTCCCACATAAAAGTATATTTCTCAAGTCTGTAGCTACAAAAAAAGCCAAGATCAAAAACTTGTAACTTGTCTATTTGACTATAGAAATTATTTCTAAAATTGAAAAATTACAAATATGTCGACAGAACACTTTTCTAAAAAAATAAAATAGCGATACATTTTAGATAGATTGACTTCAAATTGGCACCCAAAAAAATTCTGAAATAATTTTTGCCGAACCATATTAATATAACTATTTAATATATCCAAGCAAAACGCAGAATAAAATCTATGCAACCAAACATAGAGAAACATAATTTTAGGACTTGATCCTGCTTTTCTTAGTCATATATAAACAAAGTAATATAAATTTTAAGATAAAAACAAAGAATATTTAATCAAATTATCGACTTTTGTTTATTCTAGACAAAAAAATACTTAACTAAAGTCGATTTATATAAATATTCGCCTTCTACTGGAACCAAGTTCCTGACCAATGGGATATTATCCAGGTACAGTATGACTCACTGTTCCTCTGAAAATTTCCACTCCGTAGTTGGTGCGACGTCGCACCTCGTCGATAAAATACCACTGTGTATTGACCTGCGAGACGCCCTCTAGGTGGCGATAGCCCCACAAAATATCTTCTGAGTGCTCCACTGTTTCTAGGTCCTGTGCGCCCTGAAGACAGGTCTGGAAGGAAAAAAAGAAAAAATTGTGCGACAGCAGTACCCATCTAGATCTCTAAAATCAAAACCCAAATAAACATCTAGTGACCTATGTACATAAAATTAAAATATCCCATTCACATTATGTATTGTGAGAAAGAAATGAACGTATTAATATAGAATAATATCTATAGAACTATGGTAAACGCTAACTTTCCTTTACATCGTTTTTAAACATCTATAAAATACAGTTATTCTCCATTAAAATAAGAGCACTGAAATGAGCTAAAAATATTAAATAAAAGATAGGATCATTTCTTTTGTACAGAATTGTAAAAACATCCTAATTTCTCTTCCCACATTAATGCACATCTACTCAAGTAATATATCTATGGTCAAAATGTATTATTCATACCTAAAAAGCCAAAAGGTGCTTAACATAGACTACTTTATGAAGAACTTCACAATGTGACATCAAATACCGTCTGTCCAAAAAGGTTTGTGTGCATCATGATTTTTTATTTGTATTTAAAAAACTGATGATTCTACGAAGCCTAAAGAGTAAATTCCCGCAGTCAAGCAGAAACAATAAATGATACCTTACCTCGTGTACAGGGGGACGTTCCCGCCACTTTTCATTGGCAACTTCGCAGTTCACAAAATCACCAAATTCAGCTAAACACAGATAACATTAAAGAGCAATCATTTGATC
The DNA here is from genome assembly GCA_034780595.1 of Parotoplana pacifica. Lineage (NCBI taxonomy): Eukaryota > Metazoa > Platyhelminthes > Proseriata > Otoplanidae > Parotoplana > Parotoplana pacifica. The sequence goes on from JAUYWI010116250.1 coordinate 8,285, forward strand.
ATTAAAATACAGGACAAAAATCATATCAGAATGAACAAGCTATTCAATCTGTCATAAATTTTTGTGATAAATTTCCAAAAAATAATACAATATCCTTTTGTCGGATTGAGTTTTTCTGTGAAATTTTGAGTAACAAAAATTCCTATATTGTGTCAATTTACAATTGCCCCCCCCAAAAAAAAAATTTTTAAATCTAAATTCATAAAATATTTTTTTAACAATAAAAATACGGTAGTTTAAAACTTTCTGGTTCGAATGGAACTGGTTTTTATGAAATTTCACTTACATTGCAGGCAGTATGCACTGAGCTTGATTGCCTGTTTTGGAGTGAGAGCGATCTTCCCTGTGGCAACATCATGACGAAGCTGATAGTAAAACTGACGTCTAAAATTCAATCAACACAATAACTGTATGTGGTAATAAGAGTATTAATTTTTAAATGATTTATATAGGAATACCCATTTCAGTACTTGTTTTGAAAAATTAAAATATTCTAAAATGGACATTTCAGCAGCATGTTTTGCATACATCGTAGAGGAAGAAAATACAGAGATTCCAGTCATGATAAATTTCGATATCTATCCTTGAACTCTAGAGATGGTAGGTACCTATTAACATTGCGGAGATAGTGGAAAATGTGTTTTTTGACATAACTGTTTTACAAGATATTTCAGATTATATCCACCCCATTAATTTACACACAATTTTCAACTGCTTCGCTTCAAAATTGGTGAGTGGAATTTCTGTATTTACTTCCTCTATAGTATACATAATATATAGTAAATCACTGACAATAAAAAGCATTTGGACATATTGATCGTTCACAGAATGCAATTTACCATGATAATTGGCTACAACTTTATGCCAGATGTTATTATAAATACTATTAAAAAACGGAAAAGTAATGTATTTTTTAAAAACAGCATTTGCAAACAAATAAAATTAATGCAAGTTTCTTTGTCCTTACAAAGGTAATAAATTTGTGTCTCAAGGTACAAAAAGTCAAACTGCCTTTTTATATACATCTATTGTAAAGTGGGCACAAATTCTTTAACAGTCCAATCAAAACCGCAGAAGGCAGAATTTGCTGAATAATCACAGACATAAAGCTCTATTTAAAAAATATCACAACCATCAAAATTTAACAATTGTATGTGCACTCTACCAAATATTTAAAAAATTATCTATTTTGCAATCTACTTTTAGCTGTTGGTCTCAATATTTTAAAAATCTCCGGTCAATAAACCATGCTCGTAAAAATATATGTCAATGCAAACAGCCAACTACCTGATAACATCACGAGGAACAAATTGTGGATTTTCAATAAAGAACATGACCCCAAAGATGAGACTATGCTGACGTGCATGTTTATCCAATTGCTTCTTCACTGCTTTGTTCAGAACGAGCCATCGATAGTCTTCATCCCAAGATTCATAACGAAAGCCAAAGTAAGAAATCTAAAATTCAGAAAGATGACATAAATTTAAAAATAGAAAAAGTTAAATGTGTCATCCTGTAACAGTTGTACCTAATGCATCGAGCTGTGAGGTAAATTTGTTCGAGATCAGATGAAACTAAACAAACTGCATTTATAATTGTTACTAATCTCATGTTTTATAAACAAATAAATTATGAAATTTGGTAATGAACTTTTAGTAAAAATTATGTATTTATTTAAAAACAAAATTATCTATACAAATAATGATCATATAATCAAAAAATATAACTTGTTCAAATTCAAAAATACAATTTTAACTTGTGGTGTATGTTTAAATAAGCACTACTTAAAACACATTATTTCTTTAGATATATGTAACTGTATAAAAAATAAAAGTTATATAACCTAACATAGTTACTGATCAACAACAATATGTTTTCAACTAAAAATAAATTAACTTACATCATCAATTTCCAATCTCTGAGCAACAAATTCCAGAGCATCACGACCAGTACTGGTCCCTGATACAGTGAATTCTAAGGCTTCATTGTTCAGAGTATAGATAGGAATTACAAAAAGTCCCTTGGAAGACACATCATAACGATGGGTACGCTTGAAGTTGAGCTTTAAGGGCATCAAAACAGCTAAAATATACAAACAAACAAAAATGGATTCTATAACAATGATTTTATGAGTATTTGCACAAATGAAGCCCTAGGTTACAACTTATATAAAACTTTACTAGGGGTACTAAATTGCATGCTAACAAAGTTTCCCAAATTCCATGTGACTATAATTTTGACCACATAAAACTTTAGTTAACTTATGAACAATAAATTTTCATTTAATATAATTTTTCACTTAGTAA
>JAUYWI010116261.1:0-10590 GCA_034780595.1 Parotoplana pacifica
CAAAATTGAGAGTAGTGCATAACTAGGTAAAAATACCAATTCCTATGTGGTAGTGACTTATGGGACACCCTGTAGATTCTTTCAGTGTGATTATCTAAAGACAATCTCACCTCAGTGTTACACAAGGTAAATATTACGTATTTTTCAAAAAATTTCTATTGTTTTAATCGGATAATAATAAATAAAAACCGGATGAAATACTGCAAAATTATCATTCTAGGATGATATTCATACAATTTGAAACTATCTACATATCTTGTTCTCTGCCTTGTGGCCGGTCCATGTCTATGGATTCCACTTTCCACTGTTCCCTAATTAGATTCCAATTTATTAAGATCTAAATATGACACTTAACAAGATCCGTTAACATGTTTTTCCTTCGTTTGTCTTGGCTTCTTTTTCCTAGAAGTCTGCCTACGATGACTGTTTTCAGTAGAGTATCTCTTCTCAATATGTGACCTATCCAATTTATTCTTACGTTTGGTAATTATATATAAAACTTTTTCATTTATTTTCTTGTCTTACCATGACATTTTCTACATTCTTTTCTCCATATCTACATTTCAAATGCATTGAATTTCTTCGCTTTTATGTAGTGTCCACGTCTCAGAACCATATAGAAGTATGCTCCAGATCTGTGTCTTCTCTATTTTCTTCTTTGTTTCTACTTTCAGACACTTGGTTAAACATTTTCTTCTTTTAGTAAATGTTGTCTTTGCAATTGCCATTATAGTTCAAATTTCTTCTTGACATCTTCTGTCTGATGTAATTATTCATCTCAAATATTTGAATTTCTTAACTTGTTCTACTTGTTGCCCATTCAGAGTAATGTTGACTGGGTCGTTTGCCATTCTTGATATTCTTATTATCTTTGTCTTCTTTACGTTGATCCTCATATTGAATTTTTTAAGCTTTATCGTTGAGTTTATTTATGAGTTGTTGTAGTCCATGTTCAGTGTCTGTCATTGTCCCTTGACCATCCATAATCATACTTCTTGTATTAATTCGCCACCTATCTCAATGCCCTTGTTGACGTTGTCGAATGCTTTATTCACCATGCGTTCTGTATAGATTGAGAATAGTAGTAGTGATAAAACATCCCTGCCTTACTCTTTATCCTATTTCCTCTGAATCTGATAAGTTATTTTCAATGTTTATTTCTGCCGTTTGATTGATATAGAGGTAATGAGTGAGTCTTCCGTCTTTCCTGTTAATTCTTATTCTTTTGAGTGTTTCCATGAATATTTTTCAATTCACGTTGTTAAATACCTTTGCAAAGTCAATGAAGCTGAACGTTTTCAATGTTTTCAGCTGAACACGATGTTCTTGGACGGCCAGATTCCGGTTTCCTCATGACTGAAACCCTGACGTTGTCACGGTATTCCTTTGCATGGCGCTGAATAAGTCTCAAAGACGGAATATTAGCCTCACCCCATTCTGTAATATGATATCCGTGTTGTGTCTTTTCTATGTAATCGTTGGCTTTTGTCTCGGATCTTTTGCATTATTTTTGACGCATGTGATATTAGGCTGATTGTTCTATGATCTGAACATTTAGTTGCATTTGATTTTTTCTTTATTGGTATTATAATTGATTTGTAGAAATCATTTGGCCATGTTTCTATGTTGCACATGTTATTGAAAATTTCGGTAAGCCATTGTAAAGCAGTTGGTGCAAGTGCCTTCAGTAATTCAGATAATATGTTATTCGCTCCTTCTATTTTATTCTTTTTCATATGCGGAGGATTGGTGGGCCTTTAGTGTCATCGTCAATTTGTTCTCCCTTTTCTAATTGTCGATCTCTTTGTTTGATTTCTCTCTATTCTTTCCATCGATTTCTAATTTCAGTTTCCTTTGTACACTAAAAGGGTTAAATTATTAATAAAACAAGATTAAAGTACTAGAAATAGCAGTTTCCATCGAGGATTCAGCAACAGAAGTTTTAGACAATGCTGCACCAGAAATAGAAATACTTTCCATCAAAGATTTGACAACTGGCAGTACAGACAAACTATGGGATGTAACTTTTTCAATCGGCTCCGGCACAGTAATATATTCTCGCAGACATTAACAAACTGTGACAAATAGTCTAGTAGCACTAGTATGCAGTAAACCATGCAATGTACAAATAATTTTTCACAAATACAGCACTGGAAAAGGTATTCTTCACGTATGTTTGATAGTATGTTGACCAAGTGGAACATTCGCGAAGCCATTCATCGTTTGGCTTCAAGTAAAATGCATTCTTTATTGCCGTTTTATCTTTCACGTTAGCCAAATACTTCTTAAACAGAATCATAGGACATGGTTTGCACCTCAAAAGAACGACATCCAAATTACTGATCACAAAATCGACAAAATCTGCTGGTAACTCTTCCATCAGAATGACAAATATAGATATAATCACTCATAACATAAATATTTAAACACAAATATAATCAAAACTTCAATTTTCCAATTACGCAATTAGTTCATATTTTACCTGTGAAACCTACTTCCTGTACTTTGATTACTCAATAAATTGATATTTTCGAAAACCTACATGCTAAAGTTAACTTTCATCCACTCTAACTTAAATCATCCATATAAAACAACCGAAAAAACTAATAAAACATGTCTAATAAAACAGAGCTCGCTGCTAGCTAATTTTGATAAGCGCCTCGGATTACGTCCTCTGAAGGCTGCTAAACTCAATTTGCACACACAGCTCATCTATTCTCTAGTACTTAACAATAAAACTAGTCATACTTTCTTGCAGATCATTATGGCAAAACACAACTGGAAAATGTGGACACATTTTTACATAGGACCTTAAATAAAGAAAATGCAATCTATAGGTATTTTGATCAATTGCTATGTATTTACTAATTCTAATAGTATAAACTTAATTACCTAATCCAATTTAATTCTTCTAAAATGTGGTTGGATTTCATATAGTTTTCATATGTAATGACTTTTTCATTCACTATTATAGACTTGAAAATAGTGGAAGGAGATGCGTGAATTTCTTCAATACACATATCCATGTAATTAAAATAAGCAGCTTTTTCTATCGGAAGGGACACCGAATGAATCTTAGCCAAATGCTGTGCAATACGAATGCTGATTGTCGGAATTGACAGTTCTTTGGTTAATAATGGACGCGACTATAAATGGTAAATAGTTATACATAACAAAATAGTAGATATAAGCTGATAATATCGGGAAATATAAAAATTAGTTTTCCCATTATAAACCAAATATATGTTTTGCAAGTAGTATATGAAATAAATCAGAAGAGAAATACCAAACCTAAAATAGGCGTTACTAACATCCTTTCCCCAGAGTACATAGTCAGGTTGGAACCACACGACCAGCGCTCTGTACAAAAGAATAGGTGCTTAGAAACATTCTTATACCACATCAACTACTGGAAATAGCTTGCTATATTTGTTTTGTACGGGAAGCACAACTACTTATAAATGATCAGAGAGAGCTTGTTCACAAATATTTACATGACTGAAAACAGAAAGTCTGGCTCAAGTGAATATTTGTGACAAGTTCTGTCCATGTTTGTATTTCTGTGATCATTTATAGGTAGTTGTACTTCCCGTACCAAAAACAAATATAACAAACTATTTCCAGTAGTTGTTCTGAGTATAACAATGTTTCTAAGCACCTATTCTTTTGTACAGAGAGCTGGTCGTATTATTGAAGACTGGACTCACAATTTAGAGGTGCTTGGTTCTAACCTGACAATGTTCTCTGGGTAATAGGATGTTAGTAACGCCTGTGTTTGGTTTGGTATTTCTATTCTGATTTTTTCCCCATGTTAGGTTAAGCTCAACTTTTTTATTATACAAATACATAGATAGGTACCATCCAAGTGTTTCCATGGTGCGTCAATTTAATCTTTTCTTGGAAGTAATTTTAACTTTCAAGAAGCCAACCAATGAAAAAACTTAACATTGTTTAATTTTTTGAATCTAGCAATAAAAACTAATTAGGAAATACGTCTGTAGGTAAATCATGCAATATGCAAATCTTTTTTGCCAAAGTATAATATTTACATCAATGAACTCTTCAATTCTTCCTCTTGAAAACAAGCCATAAAGTTGAGGAGCTATTTTCTTTTCACCAAGTAAAGCAGAAACTGTTGATTCGATAAGCATCTGCTCTGTATCATTGTGTTTTGATTCTCCATAAATACGAATAAGCACAACTCTTGGAGTCACGTTCAAATTAGAAGCAGCTGATTTTATAGAACATTTATATAAATAATTAGAAAGGCCTCCTCTAAAATGAATCAAGGGATTCAGCATTAAAAGTATTCATAAATGCCCGCATAAATGTAAAATAAACACTCCAGGTACACATCTTAAAAGAAACTATACCACATGTAAATATATCGAAATAACTTTCTGGTTTCCTAGAAAATTTAATCCCTCGTCATCACAGGGGTGTACCTTTTAGCCATTTTTTTAAATTGCTCAAACCGATGCAACCGTGGAACAAAATTAATTTGCACATCTTTGGTATAATTTTTTGTGTGACCCCCTTATTGGCTCTATGAAAAAATGAGATTGGGCCAAAATGGTAAAAATGTAGGCTTTAAAAAAAACCATTCCTGAATCCAAAAATATGAGATAAAATTAACTAATATTTAATATCTATGTTCAACATAGATTTTGAAAATATTGCTTTTTGTTAACAGGGTGTAACCTGAAAGCTATTATAAATTGAGAATTGTTTACATTTTGATTTTAAAAGGTTTCAACGGAAAAAATATCAAAATTTTATGTCAGAAATTGACCATTATGTAAATATTATATATTTAGAAAAGAAAAATGGAAAATTTAATATCTTAATAAAATATGAAAGTTCATTGGCACATCTATTTTTTGATGTTATAAGTTTGCTAAGCAGAAAAGTCATAGCTTTATCCAAAGTTAGAAATTGAGGTCCACTGATTTTAGAAGCAGACCTGGCCAAAGCATTAAAAATCTTTTTCTTTTAATTCAATTTTAGGGCAAGAAATCATTCCAAAAGTGCTATAAATGACCTGGAAACTAATAATAAGCCAGATATACATATGTGAATTAATTTTCTTAAAAAAAACAGAATGATGGCCCTTATAGACCAACAATCATAAAAGTGAGGCATCCAAGTTTCTAATACATTAAATCTCAGAGATATAAATCTCAAATTTGAACAAAATCTGATCTTCTGTTTGGATTTCAGAGCCATTTAAGTGATTTTGGCGGGGAAAAAATCGATAATCAATAATTGTTTCAACAAATATTTATGTATGTATTTGCGTCACCATATTTGGAAGAAATCGGTCAAACTTAAATTTTGGACCTAATGACGTTATCGGCCTCTATAGCTTGCCTCCCTTATTTATTTTTTAAAATAATCCCCTAAAACCAAACATTTACCAAGGTACCCGTATACCAAATTCCATTCGAATCGATACATGGGAAGTATAATAATATTCTAGGGGGTGTACACCTCCCTATGATAACGAAGAGAATTTTTGCCCTTAACGACTAAGAATAGTGAACCCTTTATTTATATGATCATCAATTTTATTTTGCAATTATTTAAAAAATGTTTCTGGCTGAATGTTGCGTAAAATATCTAGTGTGAGGTAAACGTCACGGTAGTATATCTATATAGAGAATGGAGGGGTTCTTCCCAATTTTTGTCATTGCCTATTTCCGTTGGTAGGCATGTAATTCAAAGTCGTTGCAATTATGTATACATTCTTGACCGCGAATTATATGGTGGAAACGTTTCTGCTAATCGTCCAAAGTTTGCTCCCAGTGTCAACCAGAAGTTGCTAAAATATGGTGATCTTATTATAAGAGAGTTGCAAATTGTTTTAAGTTAAACGGTTTAGCAGCCATGTGTGTGTTTCAGGTTGGTGAGTTGTTTTTAATAACACAATGAATTCTGTAAAAAAGATGCTTGGGATAGTAAATATTTCACAGACATTTTAATGCGCATTAAAGTCTTAAAAGGAGGTACTTACATAATAGGCATTATTTCAAAGTCATTCAATGTCACACTATTCCATTGTTGATCCAAATACTTTTGACAAATAGACAGAAAGTGTTCAGGAGGTGAATTATTATTTAACATTATAGAAATAAATAAATTATGATATTAGTTAGTAAAACTGTTATTCAATTTAAGTTCTCTTGGAAGATATTATCTAAATGTATTCAGCATACAAAATTACTTTATCTGCTAATTTGAACTTTGATCGTTCTGATTTTGTGTAGTGTATCACGTATCAGTTGATATTTTAAAACTACACCTAAAACATCTACTAAAGAATTCATCAATAGCAGTTATCATAATCAAAAGATAGCTACTGAATATTTAAAATGAATATAAATTCTTATACCCAAAGTTGATTAAAAACATATAAACTTTTGAACATACCTGCAAATTGTTAAATAATTACATAAATGTTATGTAAAAAGCCTGAGTGCGTGTTATTTTATTGTGCTGCGCTGCATGTAAGTTAGTGCCTCGAAGTACGGGGGTGAATTACCCCCACCCCTAGCACATATTGCCAAACTGCTTGAAAACTATTTTACCAATTTGGATGAATTTTTGTTAGCAAAGTATGAAATTCTTTTTCGGAGATCCGACTCCCCCCCCCTCCCCTTAGGTCACGTGGTGGGCCTCTGACAAAATGAGGTCGGGCCAAATGGGCAATAGCTACTTTAAAAAAATTCAATCCTGAAGTGAAATATTAATAGAATTGGTTAATATTTGGTAGGTATGTTGTAAATACATCACGGTTTGTTATTTCAGGTTTTTAAAGTATTGATTTTTGTGACTAGGGTGGAACCTGAAAGTCAAAAAAAATTGAGAATTTGTATTTTTGCTATAAAAAATATACAACTGTTCAAAAATCCAAAATCTTTTAACCCCTTAAAGTCCAAGACGCGTCTATGCATCTGTCAACATAGCTAAATACACGTATACGCATCCATGTAAAATCTAATATCAAGAGATGTCTAGACTTTACAGTTACACAACTACTTTTTTATGTTTTACCGTTATATTTTAACAGAATAAGCAACTACCGTAATCTCTTTTCTTATATATGTATTATATTTTTGTAATTTAATATTTTCTTCATAAGTTTATCGCTATCAGATTGCCATACTAAACTTGGTACCGACGTTAAAGTGTTAATGTGGCTATTATGCTTTATTAAGCCTAAGCTTTGTGGAAAACTTCACAAAAAAATATTCATCAGAAAAATTATGCCAAAAAAGTCAAAAATAGTCATTTTGTCAAATCCCTATAGATGCATTTTTCAAGGGTGAATTTTCAAATGTCAATTTTTGATCAAATTTAAGCTAAAGAATATATTGCTTCATATAACGCACTATTAGTGTAATTAATTTAAAAAAATATTTTATACATAGGAAGTCCCATATCTAGGTCTGATTTCAGACCCGGACGGACCAGTTGAACATCAATTTTTGCTCACACAAAATCGATATCAATACTTTTTTCAACAAATATTTTGTATTACTTAGATTCTAGTGGACATATAACTAAATTTAAAATCACTTGGACCTGATAATGTCACCACCTACACTGTAAATAAAATCCGTAAAAAATGACAGTAGGCCGGCATTTTGTTTCACGATCAACTGTCCGTTTTTTACGGATTTTTTTTTACAGTGTACATAAGTAATGTTTCATGATTTAATATATATAACCGCAATTAATATCATCGCTGACTTTTGAGGACGCTGTAGTAGGTATTATGTAAAAGAAAAATTGTGTCAACTAAATTTATGCATCTTCTTTACGGGCAATTGGAATTGTAAATCACAATTTTTGAAGCTAATTATATGATCATGTTAACAATATGGATGGATTCATTTCTCCTAGGTTATCTGCATAATGTTTTATTATGTGAATTCTTCTATATAAAGAAACTAAAGGTTTTCTAATTTACTTAATGTTCGTTTTGATTACATGTCTCACGCAAGTGAATCAAGCGCAAACTAAATTAGAAAAAGAAACCATTGAAATTTGGTTTGAGTTCATATTTTATTATCAACAAATGGCAGTGTAAAAGCATATTTTTAAAATTTTCATTATTACTTAATTTATCTAAGAATACCTATATTAATCAAGGAAATAATCCGTAGACATTATGATCTATCTACATTAAACAAATATTTCCCATAATTTCATTTTATTAGAAAACTAAATAATACATTTTTCATATATGGGCATACCAGCAATGAATGGTAACAAATAAATATAGATGTTTATTAAATGAATGAAATAAATAGCTGTAATATAATAAAATTCTTTCGTATTGTAACTACTAAGCAAACTTGAGATAACAATATTTATAAACTTAGTGTAATATAGACGTATTGTAGTGTAATACACTAAATTGGTGTACTTGTTGAACTGTAAAAAAAACATGTCTTTAGTGGTGTTTATGATGGAAGTCACTCGACAATTTCTATCAGGACGCCGACAATTAAAAGTTTTGCATTTGATGCACCTCTACTGTGTCTTTGAATCATAAGTCCTGTATTTCTTCTGTCTGACACAGGCACCATTTCACGAAAATGAACAACTTGAAAAAGTGTGATTCCTTATGAACATTCGTGTTCTTTTGCGAGTCTGAGTTTGTAGCATTACTACATCCCTCAGAACTTTGGAACGCCCTTGTTGCGGTGTTGATAATGACTTGTTGACTTTGACCAGACTCTATCTGATGTCCAGGATAAATGCAAAATAAAATCATGTTGTGTCTGGTTTGAATGCCCAATGAATCTGCATACCATTTGTAGTGAGATCAGGCTATAACAACACAGATTTAATGCCCAGAAAACTAGTGTGTATCATTTCAAAGATTTGTGTTCATGATGATACATGTCCATATCAGATTAATCTATTCCTCCCATAGTGGAATTGTATTCCTTGACAATAACCGGACATTTCACTTTAACTTGTGACATAATTTTTGCGAGAATTCCGACGCACACTGATAACTGGATCCACTAATATGTAGGTAACTGTGTGTTGGACGATTCGGTTATCAAGCCATCGGACCAGGATTTTGTTTGAAATCAAAGGAGCCGCCACCAATCAGTTTCAAATCTTCGGGTGAAAGATGACATCTACGAAGTCTGCCACATCTTAGTGGAATCGATGCTTTTATTGAGAAGTTTTTGTAATTTCAAGAAGTTAAGCCAACAAAGTAAACCATGTGTCCTGATGCAAATGACTTACACATATTCAGAACAGAATCTCCAGGCATTTCCCCACAATTTGTCTCAAATTAGGAGCAATTTCATCATACATAAAGAAGTCAGGTCATTCAAGGATATTTTTTTTGAGGTCTCGTGTTTTAGGCTTTTTATGTAAACACTGTTTCAACTGTGTTCGACCTTTAAATTATCTGTTCATCAACACTGTGCTGTTGGTCTTTGAATGTCTCCAAGCAAGCTTGTCTTACAGTTTACAGTAATGGTCTTACTTTGTACAGTCTGCAATAGTGTGGGTATCTCGGTTAAAAATAGCTTGCATGTTGTCCGAGAAGAGCAGAAACGATCTCTAGTCATATTTTCAGCCACTGAATGGATGTAGCATAGCGAGGAAGATGTATATTGTTCATGTGTGTGCAAAATAATTCTATGATAGCATTCCATCTCCTCATTTTAAGAAGATTTCCACTGAACAGCATATGCATTTGTCTTCTTAGTAATTAGCTTTGTCAAATCAGCCCTTCAAGAGGTATTTTAGTATGTTGAAAGGTGAGTAAATGGGGATTACTTCTATTGTTATAATTGTTATACATACAATGGTGGCCAAAAGTCTGAGACCAAGAACAAAATTTATATTTTTAGAGCATTGTATGTTCAATATTGCATGACACAATCAATTTACACATTGTAAACAAACATATACATACACATAAGTAACTATAATACGTATAAAATGTAAGTCAATACTTTGTGGTTTGGCCTCTCGCATGCAGTATGGTCTGTATTCGTCTGGGCATTGAACGCACAAAGTTTGAGCAATATTGACGAGTAGTCTCTTGTGACCAAGCAATCGTTAGTTTTTCTCGCAAATCATCTTGTTAGAGAATATTTATTTGAATATTAGACTTCCGTGTTTCCTCCCTTCTTTTTCCTACCCCATCCCCCTTTCTTCTATTTTTCTTACTTGCTACCCCCTCCCCTTTTTCCTGCTTTCCCTTTTTTCCTCCTCTCCTCTTTTCCTACCCTCCCTCTTTTTTCCTACACCCTCTCCCTTTCTCCCTTCTTTTTTGCTACCCCCTCCCCATTTTCTTCCATGACCCCCTCAACTTTTTTTAATTTTCGGGGGGGGACACGTTCCCCCTTGCCCAGGTATGAGTTGCAGTAACTTTGAGTCACTAAGAAATTTGGATACCTAAAATTAGTTATAAACATTTGGATATCTAAAATCAGATGTTAATGTTTTTACTACTTTTAGTAGTGGTATAATTAATGATGCAAGTCTCATACAAAGAACACAAGACTAACGAATGGGTGCTACAACAAGTTGGAGAAAACAGACAGCTTC
>JAUYWI010116272.1:0-10589 GCA_034780595.1 Parotoplana pacifica
AGAGGAACATTTGCAATCGTTGCATAAGAAGAGTTAAAGTAGAAGATGCATATTCTTATACATATGTATATTCAAAATTCATTGATTAATTGACTTGAAATATTTTGATTCTATTCACTGATATGCAATTTTTTAAAGATTAAATAGTTAAATCTTATTACGCCTCCCCCCTTAACTGAAAATGCTGGATCCTCCATGGTAATGCATGTTTATTTCGATAATTTATTATAAAAAACAATTAATAACTTTTGAATGTATGATATAATAAAATTTTAAGATCCTCATTCTAAGTATATTTATGCCGGAAAAGAATGTTCTCGATTTTCATCAGTAGAAGTGGTGTTGAGTTGATTGATGTCTTGTCAAAACATCAGAAAAATTTATTACAGAGACTTATTTAATCAATCCGCACATTGGACGATTGAAAGTATAAATATCTATAATTTTTAGATAATAAAGTTTCATTACTTTTGGGACAGCCCTGTAATACCTAGCCAAAGTGTGAATCAAATTTATATTAAATAAAACATTTTCTAAACTGTTTTTCAAACGCATTTCTTAGAAGGAGATCGAAAAAAAACGAAACAGATTCTCTACGGAAACATTTGGTCTATTTAGAAAATCCCTTTTTAACTAAGTACCTAGGTGGATTCTCAGTTAAACTGTGCACTTTTAGATAATTGATGTCTCTGCTTTATTCCACAGCTTAAAAACCTCTACCCATCTGTTAATGGGAATTAATTTGTTTATTAATTCAACTGCTAGTGATAATTATGTGATTACCTATTGTAGTTTAATTTTTCTGGATTTTTTAGACATGAAGGTCATATTTACATTGTCGAATGTAAGTAGTCCTGTTTTATTTACTGTTTTACTTAGTACTAATTTGTATCTAAAGATATTATCGTTTACCAGTTTTTTGAAGCTATTATTATTAGGTCTAAAAATTTAATTTAGCAATTAATATTTTGCCTTATCTCTTCATCATGTCTATAATTATACATGTCGTGACATTAATAGTTAACAATGTATTGTACGTAACGTCGTCTAAAATATCACATATTACTGTATATTATCACAATATATTACTTTAACTTATGTTATGCAATACTCATAAAGTGAAAAAAAATGTAGGGTGCATAATGGCTTATATTTAACAAGTATTGTACGTAACGCGCTTTAAAATTGTACTAAAATGTTTGGAGGCTTTAATAATAAGTAGTAACTGTTTAAACTGTTTAAGAGTCAATAATTACATAGGCAGACATCATATAATTCCTATAAGATATTTAACACAAAATATGTTTTTGTCTCAATGTCAAAAATGTATTCTACGTAACGTTGTGTACAATATATCTATAGGATTTCACTCTATATTTCAGAAGAATGCCGTTATCAAATGCTGAAAGACAACAATGCTTCAGAGAAAAAAGAATGAGACCGAAGAATGAAATACAACACTCCAACTTCAGTATATGCTCCAAGGGTGCAAATTAAATGCAGGAATCAAATAAAATTACAAGTTGGAGAGCACAGTTCTTAAAGATTTAAGAAGCAATGGTTTATCTCCAACAACATTTCTGAAAAAACTTCTTAAAAATATGACTTTAAATGAAACTTTAAGAAATCTGTAATTTCTTTTACAAAGGTTTTGTGTAGAAGAAGGAAACAAGCACTTTCAAGAAATTGTTAAGAAATGTAGATTAAGGCAAGAACAACTATTTACCAGAACTCCTTCTTTTACAGAGGAATTGAACAGTGGAACAAGCTCCGAGATTCAACGGTTGATTCAAGAACACTTGTCTCTTTTAAAACCTCGAATCTTAGTGTACAAAAGTGACCCTTTTTTATACTTGACTCTTTTTGATCTCTAAAAGGCCATTACTTATTTGATTATTATATGTGTACATATAATGTTTGCCATGCGATAATGCCAGAATTGACCCTGCATGATGTATTTCTAAATAATTTTTTTACCTAAATAGCTACTGTTCTGACCTACTCTTTTACTTGCAAAAATAAATTTCTGACAACACAAACATTTTCCGTTTCATTAGCAATCTGTCTTTTAACTGCTGACAATGCTTTTCTGGAGCTATTTTTACCACCAGAATCAGTAAATCAGTGTCCAGACATCTTCCTGAATTTAGGATATTCTTTATTTCAGGACCATTTATTCGTTTTCATAATAAAGCATCAATTGATCGTTGCAGCAGAGAGTAATGACCTTCTATCATTCTTAATCTACAAGCCTAAAAACTATTGTTAATGTTTTCTGATCCCATTCGATAATGTGCTGATTTTTTGCATTTTCCATTCTTCCCCTTCCTGACTCATTGCTCCAATATTGTCTCATAATTTTTTTAATCAGTCTGTTTGTTATTCCATTCAATTAATTGTGTCAATAATAGATTTATTTATGGGTTCCTTTCTTCTGTTTCCTATTAAATTGAAGAGCTGAGATAAGAAAACTGTTGTGAAACTTTGTACCTTTCCATCAATTTTAAGCAAAATAATTGCGTGAGGAATTTTGTTTCCATTGGCAATGAATGATGTTAGACTTGTACCAAGATTGTACAGCTGCGTAGATAAGTACCCACCTTATATGCTACTTATTAAAATATTTCCACTGATAGAATTTATGATTAAAGAAAACAAGGCTATATCTAGCATATGTATATCTAGCATATCTGGCAGATATCTATATATACGGGCGTATGGTATTATAACACAAGATAATATTCAGTGTAATAGATAGCCACATATAATAAAGTCCAGTGCACTCTCTGTTGCATTGAGATAATGTTCATAAGGCTGTGGCAGCATGGTAACTTCAGTGTTTTATACCAAGTTAACGAGTAGGATACCAAAAATAAAATATTTGTAAATAGCATAACAAAAGAGAGTTAGTTCACAAGTACATTTGTGGGTAAAAATTAAGTGGTGTTTTATACTTTAAAAAATAGAGGAGGGGGTCTATAATCAGATTGCCTCCCCCAAATGTATAGCTGCTCAGCTGTGTTGGTCGTGCTAATCATGCTTTGGTTCCAATGCCTGCTTCTTTTGTGAGTAGGTAGTAATTTACAATTTGGAACTTATTTGATACAGATCCAGTAGATACTGTGAGAGGTGAACTTTGTGGTTGAGCGTTTTATTAGTGATAGGACCGTATCAACCCTACTTTTAATTGTTAAATAAATATTGGCTTTTTTAAATTCATGTATTCTGATATATGGGGATGTTCTTTGAAATTAAAACTAACAGCACAGTTTTTACATCGAAATAACTATAGACAAGATGCATGTCATGCTGATAAGATATTTTTGGGATATATGATAAAATATGGCCGTAGCATCACGACTTACACTAGAACTGGTCTGATGTGAGACTTCGTTGGCACAGATGTTGGTAGGCCTAGAATTGGCAACTGATCAGTTTGGACTGAAAAGAAGTACCCAGAAAGTACAATTACAATTTGTAAACTGCAAAGACCATACTCAGAAATTCTCTCTTCTCTGTCCCAATAGTTGTTACTTATAAATCAAAATGTCATGTTAATAATTTTTGACATTTGGAATATCTTTCAGCAAGTCAAATAATAGTTTCTGAAAAACCTCTGCAGTCGAAACATGGGCAAACATAACTATTTTACACCTGAATCTACCAAAGGTGGTAGACAAAGTTAAAAGCTTTTGACTCTCAGGGGCTATTGGAATCTGCCAGTATGAATTCTGGCAATCTAATAAAGAAACAATAGTAGAACCACCTGTATCTAATTTCTATAGAAAATATTTTCCATTAATAAAAACATTGTATCTACCTTGAAATTGTCTACGGCACTAGAATTAGTGGTATAAATAGAAAGATGTTTAGAATTTGACTAATCATTATCAGAAACATTATTAGAAATAGCACGAATAGTATTAGAATTTACAGATTGGTTTTTGATCTTACTGAATTTTGAAAAATGACCAATTCTCTTACATGCTTTACATTTTGCATTTTGGCAGGACATAATTTAACTATAAAATATTCATGTTAGTGACGCTACTTAGTCGAAACAGATAGCTTGACGGTGTATCCAATTTTTGAATTCCTGGAAAAACCAAATTAATTTATAGAAATGTAAAGCTTCAAAATGTTTTCAAACTAACATGAAATAATAATTGTGTACCTATTATGTATTTTATTGGGAGTTTCTGCATTAATATACTTCCGGTAATAGCTTCATGTAATACTTCATATTTGCAAACTGATGTACAGTATTCAAGAATATATGTATTAAGCAAATACGATATTTTGGCCAAAGGCAGTTAACAAAACTATAATTAATAAACACTAAAAATACAATTATTGAAATTTATTATAAGAAATACCAAGGTTTTCTAGACACCTTTCAGAAAATGGCAGATGTCCATTTAAGCAGGTATACTAATTTTATTTAAATTTCTAACCATTTTGAAAAGTCACTGTTGTACAGAACAAATATTCTTCTTGTAACACATGCAGATTTAGCAACAAATTTAGTTTCCCAGTAAATCCATTCACCGATATCATTGTTTGGAAGCTAAAATAACATATTTCTCTGGGACTGATATTTTGTTACTTTTGTATAAACACTGCATCTGGTGTACTGTTGTGTTAGGATACTTTTTATTATTATTGGCAGTCAGATCTGTGAGAAATCAGATCTATTTCTCATCTTAATTTGGATTTGGTTTTTGAGAAAGATTATTTAGAAAAAATATACTTTATGCATAGAAAAAATGTTTCTTGTTTGCTTTATGATAATATTTGAGCCGTGATGCTATTTTGGGACTATTTATCAATGATTGAACAATTACATTTGCACCATGAATTGATCACTATGCAACAGCAAAAATTTATGCCTTTACATTTTTTCAAAAATAGCCAAATAAAGCAAAATATGCGTTTTTGATATCATAATTTGTATCAAATTAAGAACTTCCTATGCTTTCACTTTATCAAGAAATTAATTTTCGGTAGTACACCAGTACATGGGGCAATGTACAGCACGGGGTGTTCACTTGTTTTTTTTCATGCGCAAGTAATAGTAGGAACCTTCATCTCGTATGTGGTCAATTGCTTTTATCACCATACGTTCTGTGTAGATTGAACATAACAGCTGTAATGGTAGGCATCCTTGTCTTACTTCTTTTCCAATTGTTGTCGGTTTTGTTTCCTCTTAGTCTATTCTCACTGTTGCTTTCTGAATTAGGTAGATATTTTGAATGAGGCATCTGTCCTTCCAGTCAATTCCTAATTGTTTGAGTGTTTCCATTAGTGTTTTCTAATTTATCCGGTCAAATGCTTTCTCAAAGTCGATGAAGCATACCTATTATTCATATATTGTATAATTCTCCTAAGCATGTACACTTTAGAATTGCTATGTTGGCCGGTTATACTTTTAATACTGTTTATATCATCCGTTCGGTTCTCTGTGTTATTTTGATAGTTCATTTCTAGAGTCGGCTTGTCTGAGTTGGCCTGAATTCTTAACCCAGTGAAGTTTAGCACTCACAACCCAACAAGTTGAATCACCACTTTAACCCAAGTTCACCGTGTCGATGGGGACTATGGGCTATGGTTTTGAGGATTATCTTCCCCCTTATATTGACAGTAGTTTCTGCCTTTCTTTCTGCCAAAGCTGTATGAGGCTACATTATGTAGATTGAATCTGTATAAGCCTTCAACATGTTATTGCTGGTAAATAATTATATATGACCTGTACGCTTATAACTTATTCATTATATCCGTTGGCTGTAATGCTCTTCAGCATACAATGACTGTTCTCGTTGCCAGTCAACAAAGAGCAGTAGGTCTACTCTGGATTAGATCCCTACCCCTTAACCATCTGCGCTACCTGGACCTTCTTTAGTTTTAGTAAATTTGGATGCAGAACCGCAAAATTATCTAACAGCCCATAATGACACATATGGAAATGTTGCTGGATATGGTATCAGACGGTTTGACAGTTGTAAAGTGTAAAAGACGCTTAATTCATGATAATATTAGAACACTCTAAGCAAAGCAAATTTCAGAAATAATTTTTCTAATTAAAAATATTTTCTTTTTTTTACATAACAACATAGTTAGTTCTTTATAAAAATCTGTCTTAACTATTAATTATTCATAATTTTATTAATATCCTGATTTACATAAAAACTGTCATTCCAATATCCAACAGTTACACTATAAGAAGTTTTATTTTAAAAAATTATCTGTTTTGAATATGATAATGGACTATACATATGTTTCATCGACTTTGAGAAGGCATTTGTCAGGATAAATTGGAAAACAATTAGGAATTGACCGCAAGTACAGATGCCTAATTCAAGATCTCTACCTAAATCAGAAAGCAACAATAAGAATAGACAATGAATAAAAAAAACCAGCAACAATTGAACAAGGAGTAAGACAAGGATGCCTACTATCACCAACATAAAGATAAACATAAAGAAGACAAAGGTAATGCGGATTTCAAGAAATGGGGAGAATCAAATGAACATTGAACTTAACAATCAACATTTTGACCAAGTCAAAACCTTCAAATACCATCGGATGGAAGGTGCAGTAACAAAATCCGCACAAACATTGCAGTGGCCAAAACGGCATTTATAAAACAATGAGAATTACTAACAAAAATTGTACGATTGGAAACTCTGACGAAAATCGTAAAGACAATTGTATGGAGTATAGCACTATATGGGGCGGAAACAAGGACCTTGCAAGATACATACATATACATATATATGAAGAAAATTGAATCATTAGAAATGTGGATTTGGAGAAGAATGCAAGAGATAACATGGAAAGACATGAAGACAAATCAAAAAGTAGTCCAGCAAAAAGAAAGAAAAACGCAGCATGTTGGACACAATAATCAGAAGAAAGATGACATGGATTGGACACATAATACGTGGAGAGGGAATGGTCAAAGCAATTCTAGGGAAACGTGGAAAAAGAAAACCAAGAAAAGAGATGTTAGAGGAATTCAAACCAAACACCTATAGTGAATTGAAGGACCGGGCAGCAAACCGAGAAGGATGGAGAAAGTTGATGCCATAAAATTGAACCTGCTTAAAAACCGATGCGGCTGAACACATAATAGAGGTGATAAAGAAGGATTACAATATTCGTAAGCTATGAGAGAGGTGCCGATAGTACAAAAACTTATTTGCAAGGTTGGTTGTAATAGACAAAAACGGTTAAAAATTGAATATTGCTAATTTTTTATGACGGTTGAGCAACGCCATATATTTGTTTTTGTGTGTTAAGATTACAATTACAATTAATTTAAAGGATAACTGTTAATTACATAAATTATTCTTTTTAACTCAAGGGGTTAAAGAGAGTAAGCTGTACTAATGATCAAACCCCTATGGCATAGTTAGGTATAAGGCATATCAGATACAATAATTCTTATTACATACATTGTGCATACATATATGTATACTCATATAGAAATATGTTTATTATGAAAAAATGGCTAATTGCTATGACAGTAATAAAAAATCTAATTATCTTTAATCCAAGATCTATTTTGGGTATGTATACAATGAATGGAAATTCGAACCAAAAAAAATATAAACTAAATTTCCACATAATTAAAATATAGTGTTTATGATAATACAATCGTTTTAAATTACTATGTAATCAACGATTTTGTGTTTATAATGATACAATTACTTTTTATATGCATGTTCTTAAACTCTGACTCTTGATATTGATTTATGTAGATGTTTGAGATTTTTTCTTGAAAGCTATTTCTAACAGGAAATAGTTTTAAATAAGATGGTAATCCATTCCACAAAATTGAAACAAAACTGATAAATACTATTGTTTCAATAACATAAATATCCACATTATTACTTATAAATTATCAATTCACGGTGCAAATGTAATTGTTCAATCATTGATAAATAGTGCCAAAATGGAATCACGCCTCAAATATTATCATAAAGCAGGCAAGAAACATTTTTCTATGCACAAAGTACTTTTTCTAAATAATCTTTCTCAGAACCAGATCCAAATTAAGATGAGAAATAGATCTGATTTCTCACAGATCTGACTGCCAATAATAATAAAAAGTATTCTAACACAACAATACACCAGATGCAGTGTTTATACAAAAGTAACAAATTATCACTCCCAGAGAAATATGTTATCTTTAGCTTCCAAACTATGATATCGGTGAATGCATTTAATGTAAAACTAAATTTATTGTTAAATCTGCATGTTACAAGAAGAATATTTGGTTTGTACAACAGTGACTATTCAAAATGGATAGGAATATTAATAAAATTAGTGTACCTGCTTAAATAGACATCTGCCATTGTCTGAACGGTGTCTAGAAACCCATATATGAAGTTTGGTATTTCTTATAATAAATTCCTATAAATTCTACTTTTATTGTTTATCAATTATAGTTTTGGTTACTGAATTTTGTTAACACTAGAAGGGCGAAAATTGTATTTGCTTGAATACTGTAAATCAGTTTGCAGATATGAAGTATATTACCTGAAGCTATTACATGAAGTATATTAAAGCAGAAACTCCCAATAATATACATAATAGGTACACAATTATCATTTGATGTTAGTTTTCAAACATTTAGAAGCATCACATTTCTATAAATTAATTTGTGTTTTCCAGGAATTTAAAATTGGCTACAAGGTCAAGGTAATCAGATTCCACAAGCTACCGACACTAACATAAATGTTTTAGATACAATATTACCTACTTCACAGTTGATTATTACTTAAATTGTCCAGCCAAAATGCAAAATATAGAGCGTGTAATACCGAAAACCAATCTGGAAATATAATACCATTTGTGCTATTTCTAATACCTAATGTTTCTGATAATGATTCGTCAAATGCTAAACATTTTTCTATTTCTACTACTAATACTAGTTCTATAAACATGTTTTTATTAATGGTAAATCTCTTCTATGCAAATTTGATACGGGTGGTTCTACTATTTTTTCTTTATTAGATTGCCAAAATTGATTCTGGCAGATTCCAATAGCACCTGATAGTCAGAAGCTCTTAACTTAGTCTACACCCTTTGGTAGATTCTAGTATAAAATGGTTATGTTTGGCCTTGTTTCGGCAGCAGAGGTTTTTCAGAAACTATTATTTGCTTGCTGTAAGATATTCCAAATATCAAAAATTAACAAAATGACATTTTATTTATAAAAATATCGAACTTTGCAATACCTAACTTAAAAACAAGTATTTTCTGTTCTTTCTAAAGCTGGTATTGCAATCAACAAAACAAATGCCAATTTTCAAAATCTAAAGTCACCTTTTTATGACATAGTTGGTCTGCCAAAGGCATTTACCAGACTTAGTTAAAATAAGTAGCATTCTGGAAATGCCAGTTCCCAGCACCAAAGAGCAGAAAAGGAACTTGTTTGGACTATGTACATACGTTGCTTCTAATTCCATATCCCACTACAGTTCAATTACACACTTTGGGCTGTGTGTCACATAATTCACACTCTGATGATCAACACATACAAACGAATTGTTCTGGTCACAAGATTGTGCTCATTCGTTAGACATTTTAAACTGTGAATTGTCATTGATTCAGTCAAGAGCATTTTCTGAACCTTGCTTTCCAATAATTGTGCAATGTGTTGCCGCCAGTAAGGATGGACTGGGTGATTGTCTTTTGCAAAATGACAAAACAGTGTATTTTGGTTCCAGAACAACTACTGGGACATAGAAGAGATATTCTCAACTAGAGAGACAATTCCTCAGTATGGTGTCTTTGCAGTTTACACATTCTAATTGTAATTACTGGGTACTTTTTCAGTCCAATCTGATTACTTTCCAATTCGAGGCCTACTTTCAAAACCTAATGACAAGCTATCTATGAGACCTCAAAGGTGGACCATCAATATTGCTCATATTCCAGGTAAAAGCATTATTTTTGCAGATTGTCTGCCTAAATATTTTGTTCTAGGCTCGGTTTCTGATCCTGAAAATTCTACTGAGCATACAGCATGCTTTATTGTATCTCAAAATACAATTGGTGTTGATTAAATACAAGTGGTGTTCACAATATTGTGTATGCTAAATCACAAGATCAGGTTTTTCAGAGATTTGATTTTATTCCTGACAGCAATTGGGTTACTTTCTATACATATGATAGAGAGTTCCTTCAAATTCTTTTAAAAGTCATGTTTTAGCTTTGACAGGAAAATCATTTAGTTAATTAACAAAATGAAGGTTATTTTGAGAGCACATGTGTTCTCCAAATGAAGTCATTGGTAAAACCCATTTTCCTTCTAACAAATAAAAATATGGTTCGCAATTTTCTACTCTAGTTGTCTCAAAAAATTTTCTAATGTGGCCACTATGCCAATAAGGGATGTCAATAAATTATGTGTCCATAAGAAATCTGTAGATAAAGGCTATCAGATTGGTTAACCTGTTCTTACAAGAAGGGTAAACAATTCATACATCTAGGTAGTGTTTTAGATATCTACATATCTATAGTGTTCTGCCGAATTAGTTATTAGGCAGGTTCAATTCTATGGCATCCACTTTCTCCATCCT
>JAUYWI010116283.1:0-10589 GCA_034780595.1 Parotoplana pacifica
TTAGAAATAAGATTTTTATGTGTATAACAAAACACACTTAATTTTCTTAAAAGAAGTTTAGTGTTATAACCTCTGGTAACATTCAATAGATCATCAATTTTAAATTTAAACGCTTATTGGAATGTTATAAAGCATTTTTGGGTATATTAACAATGACATTCCTTTTTATTGTTGTAATCTTTCAAAGCACCTATTAGCAAATTGACAAAATGTTTTAACATGTATGAAATAAAAGAAATCTTCGAAATATTTTAAGATGCTATTGGTTAAATTCAAACCTTTGGTTCCATCGATCAACCAAATGTACCGTATTTAGAATCGAAACAGACCATCAATACCTACAGTCCATACATATTGATATTGAAGTTAATATGTATTACTTAGACAAATTAATGAAAATATATTTTAGTTAATGTGTTTTCAAAGTGAAACTAAATCGAAAATACAGATCATTTTCGTTCATTGTTTATCTACTAAGTTATTAATTTAGGACCTCTATTATTTTCTTTAGATAGTAGTTTAGTACACTGTAAACAAAAAAGGTACATCGAGGTACAAAATGAGGTAGTACACTATAAACAAAAAAAGGTATATTGAGGTACAGTGGACCTCAGCGTACCCCATTATACCGTCATTTGTACCTCACTGAACCGTACTATTTCTTCATTCGTATCTTTTTGAACATTACAGAAAAATTAGTAAATATAGTGATTGTTTTTTCTCTCACTACCTTAACTACATTTGTTGACAATTAAACAGTTTATCTAATGTTAGTACCTATAACCAATTTTGCAACAGTATTAATAAATAATAGACAAAAACATATGTTTTGCAAACAAAGAAGAAGTGAATGAAGATTCATGCATGGATCGACCAGAAGCCACACAAGTTCTTTTACGATGGCATATATTCCTTACCGGATCGTTGGCAGAAAGGTATCGCAGCTGAAGGTAATTATTTTAATAAAATGAAAGACAACGATGATGAATAAGGCGAAAAGACTGCAATGATGAAATAATTTATATTATTATTAATCCCAGATGCCTTTTTTACCTCCATATGTACCTTGTTGATTTACAGTGTAGGAGGAGTAAAATTGTATATTTAAAAATTGTAGCATACGGCACTACATAGACTAAAAATTAGGTAAATTAAAATAGGTACATACATACATAGTAAAAATACAAGTTGAACAATAAAAAAAAAGAATCTTAAATTAAAATATAAATAGGCTTTTAAAATAACACAAAATATAAGGTGTCCAGAAAATAATGCGTTTGTACACAGAAAAAATACTAAAATACAATAAGGTTAATAAGAAAAAAGTAGAGCAATAATATTTCTATAATTTTTGGACAGCATTTAAGAGGAGAGGTACTTGTGGATTTTCTAAATATTCATTAAAACAAATGACAAATAAAGTAAAAAAAGTAAACTAAACCGATTAAAATTTCTGTCTGCTGCCGCCATTTTAGACACGTATGTACTGTGAACAAAATAAATAATACCTAGATCAAACAAGTCTTCTAACAAGCAAATATTAATTCCTTGTATTTCTTTTACAAAAGCATTATTTTAAAAGTAAGTTTATAAAATAAACTGGTTCTATTGAAAATTTGATATTAGAGTCAAACTGTGGTCACTGTTAACCTTTGTACGTTAATTCTTCAGAATTTAATCAGTTTAAACCGTTTTGTAGTGTCGTCGTATACAAGATCGTCTATAAATTAAATTGTAGGTACATAGCTATATACAACATACTTTTTCTGGCTTTTTTCATTAACTAACTTAATCAATGTGTGTCAAAATTTTGGTTTGCTCATGTGGGTACCTTGTTCTATTGCACTGACCTCAAAAATTGAACATGTAAACTTTACAACGATCTTAGAGAAAGTTTTAAACCAAACTTTGTAAGTGGTATCTGTTACTTAACCCTTGTACCACAAAGATTTAAATAAAATGAAATAAACATGATTACAATTATCTAGATCCCCCAATATACTCCCCTTCCATGTCTATACACTTTTGCAGCCTTCTTCACCGTATGTTAAGCGCGTTGTGATTTGATGACTTTGGCAAGGTCCTGAATGCGTAAAAATTTGATTCCAAATAGGTATTGTTTGAGTTTTGCAAAGACCCAGAAGTTCAGAGGTGGAGGGAGCATGAGAGATATTGCATTTTCTTCCAGGTAGGTAGTCACTACATATGAGGTATGGCAATATTGTCATGATGAAGGATAATTCGGTAGGTCGACCAGGGTACTTGGTCTGAAAGGAATTGTTTATGGAAAGTAACACAGAAGGTTTGATATCAATATGAATAGTATCTTCATACATTCTCTTCTTTGACGTGAAAGAAGGTTCAAGGCTAAAAAATGGTCCATCTTCAACGAACTTACAACGGCAAGGATGAGCTTTAAAGCTAAAACAGCCAATTGCCATTGGCTTAGATAACTCGATTAGCTTTAAAATCGTAATGAAACATTTTTATGAGAAAGTAGGGTGCCTTATGTTTCTCGTTTCGATGGTCTATGTGAGCCACCATACTAGGGCAGGTCTTTAAAAAATATTTTTCAAAAAATGATTTTCTTCACTAATAGGTAAATGGTTATAAATTATTTTTAATGATGAATTATTAGTTACTAAGTTGTCTCTAGTTGTTTTGGAATAATTTTACTTATTAATTCCATATTCGCAATAAGGGCTTCTGTATAGCTGTGATTTGCTAGCGTTGGGTGCTTGCCCATTGGGTCCAGAAGATAAATAGATCTAATTTAGTTTATCTGATCAGTGTAAAATTAGGTACAATCTTTATTATTCACACGATGTATTTTCAAGGTACAAGAAACTTTACTCAATATTTGTATGAGCAGAATAGATCGAAAATTTCACTGCACTATTGATAGTTCATTGTTCTTCAACAATTAACTTTTGCAGTACGATTAATAGTCAAATAAAAACATCCCTAACCTGCAGTTTATTAAGAATGAACAATATGGCTGAGGGAATCGTCCATTGCATCAATCCATTTTTCTTTAGATAAAGTTGGAATGTTTCCAGTTTGAATAATTTTGAAACAGTAATCTCGGTATTGAAGAATATTCTCTTGTCTATGTTGATACCATCCATACAGCAACTCGTAGACGTTGATATTATACGGACATTCAATTAAATTACACAAATCTTTTTAACGAATTTCATACATTGAGCACACGATTCCAAACGTTTGATCCCTGGAATATCCGGAGAATTAAGTACAGAAAATGGTCTATGCACACAATCACAGGTGAAAATGTTTGATTGATTTAAGTTTAATTGAATACTAAATTCTTGACATCAACTGAAAAGTCATTAGTCTCTTCATTATAAACAACTCTTCAAAATGTATCTTTCTAGATTCCACTTTTTTGCTCGACCTAAAAATAGAAACAAAACATAGCCATTATCTTCATAGTAATGCTGAGCTTAATTAGACAAAACTCATTCTTTGACGTTGTTGCAAATGTGTCGTGTTTGATCTTTAGAGTACACATGCCCAAATTTTGTATTGCCAGTTACAGCCTCACAGCTCCCTAAACATCTAGGATAACTCTAGTCACCAATGATTCTTAATCCCTAAGGTCCCTAGTACCTAGATTAAAATTATATTGGTTGCCGGTGGGGGCTCTGCGCCCACACCCCTGCAAAATGCAGATGGTCCTTGTCATCAAACTCCGTAGAGGATATTGTGCTGCACCCATTGTCAATATTCTTCTTTATAAGATGCGCCGTAGTCAAAATTAATGGGGTAGCCACAGCGCGAATCCCGTACAATATTCAGAAAGTGCCTTTTATGGAGATCAAGAAATGGAGAGATAAAAATGTTGATGATATTGATTAATTGGGTTGCTTCGCCAACTGTGTTTTAGTTCAGTATACAACCACTGAAAGCATTGGCATGTAATAGCATGTAATAGGGAAGAGTGGAAAAGTGAAATCAATAGACATAAACCAACCACAAAGCAGAAAACAAGATAGATAGACATTTTAAAGGGATTTCTACAATTTTTGCCCAATTTTAGTTATGATCTTTGAGAGTTGACTGGGGCTTCCAAGCTTTTGGAATAAAAGAAAGGTCGCAGACGGAAAAATAATATTCATTCCACTATTTTAATGGTTAAATTAATATTATCAATATAACAATTTTGTTAGTGTTGATTGGGCTGTAATTTTATACTTTGGAAAGATTCAACAACAGTGTTATTTAAAATCAGTAATGGGAAAAGCTACTTCGGGGCCATTGTGGTTATTACAAATTTAAAAAATAATAAATTAAAATCTAGTAAGCCTTCGACAGTACTAACATCATAGTAATGAATATAATCCAACAAAAAGATGTGCAAAAAATGTATGGCTTCAACATAAAAAAGCATCTTTTCAAGATCAAACCAAAACTATGAAATCATGAGCATCTTGTTCTACACCCAAGCTGAAGCATGATAAGATGCTCAGTCAAGCTTGGCGATTGAAACTACTATCTAGTATATCGGAAATCCAAAATTCAAAATCCATGAAACAGTCCAGTAAGAAATGAAAAATGTAAAGTTGTTAAAATGCAAAACAATAACAGGAAATATGTTGCGGAATTAGGACCCTCAGTTTTATGTGTACACAACCGTCACTCTTCCCATAATCTAATTATTATTAAAAATTTAAAAGGTTAAATAAGCACTTGTTGAATTAAAAGGCAAATCAAAATCAACTTTTGAGATGGTGGAATCACTACAACCATACCAATAATGCATATTCCTTATGTAATAAATATAATGGCCACGGTTGATTGAAGAACTAATATAACACATAATATAGTATTACTAAATCTGTTGATTAAATTAGTTAATATTCTAGGAAAATTGATGGAATTATAAGTGATCTATCAATTTTATAAAATGATATAAGAGAAGTAAATTTAGAGAATCGTAATTTAAGGAGAAATATAAACAGGAGGAAGGTTTTAAACAGCCATGTTTATTCATAAAATAGTGACTCGTCTCGTAAATTCACTTTACATCGTCAGACTTAAATATGTTATGTTTACATTAATTATGTGAAATTAAATAAAGCAATTAATAAATTACAATAATACATTAAACGAAGAAGAAAAAAACTAGTTCCACAGTTCAACAATGATCTATTCAATGAGAGATTAACTTGTTTTATATAAATTAAGTTTATATAAAGTACTTTAGAATTGAAATTCACCTGAAGTAGTAAATTGTATTTTTTTAATGTTTTTTTTATCAAAAGAAGGAGCCTAATTGCTATTTTAAACAAACTCAGAAGCTAAATCAATGGATTCGTTTAAGGAAATATTAGTAAAAAGACTTGTAACATCCAAGCTGATGAATGACATTTCAGAATGGAATTCAAAGCATTTTAATTTATTTAAAAATTCATCAGATAAATAAACAAATAATTTATTAGGAATGCAGGGTATTATAAATTTGTTCAAATATTGAGCCAATTGATATTGGCTAGTGTTAGTCATGCTAATAACTGGTCTAAGGGAGCAATTTTGTTTATGAATTCTAGCAAGACCATACAATTTACCTGGTTTTGGGAACCACAAAAATTGATTTGAGCAAAAGTTTGTTCATCAATTGCATTTTTTTATATATCTATTTAAGTAATATTTTTATTAGAATTTTCAGATTTAATTATGGGATTAATATCATTAGATGGAATCGGCACAGTTGTAAATTTGGATTTGTCAGAAATTATACCGTGGAGTTTGATGATATACCTAATCAATTTTATCAAGAATGACAACACCTTTATCTAATTTGTTTGAAATTTTTTTTTCTATGGTTAATTTCAGATTGACTTTGATAATGGAAACCTAAAAGAATAAGGTACTCAACTTTTCGAACAATTTAAGATCATTGACAGTGATAGGAATAAATTTAATTTATCTATTAAAGAAGCTATTTATATAAAACAAGTTAATACCTCTTTGAATAGATCAATGTTGAACTGTGGAACTAGTTACTGTTTGAAGGTGTTTAACTAACTTTCTGTTATTTCTTCATTTATTAATTGCTTTATTATTATTGTTTTAATTTCACATAACTAATGTAAACAAAAGAAATTTAAGTCTGACGATGTAAAATGAATTTACGAAAACTAGTCACTATTTTATGAATAAACATGGCTGTATAAAAACCTTCCTCCTGTTTATATTGCTCCTTAAATTACGATTCTCTAAATTTACTTCTCTTATATCATTTTAAATGAAGCAAAAATTTTTCATCTTATATTCACTATGAATAGGAATCAAATGAATCAAAATCAAACTGAGCTTTGTGTAAGCTTACTCGATTTACATTTAGCGTGAGTAAATATTTCACAAGTAGTGATGAAATAAACGCGATTTCTATCATTATAGAATTATATTCTTTTTCTGGAGAGCACTCAAAACCGGTAACAATTTGCAAAAAGCACATACCACACTGGTGATATACTGAACATTTTTCACCACTCGTGGCATAATGTACTATTGTTCTCGATATGTGCTTGTTGTTTTTAGTGTACCTTAAATTCCAATAAAAGTTCTATCAGTATTTTATCAGTCTATAGTAGACTGATAGATCATTTATTGGATTCGAAACGCTAAGGTTTGAATTGGGGTGTTTTTTAGGCTGAAAAACTCAACTTTGGAAGCTCATAGCTTGAAAACTACTCAACCACTTTTAACGAAGTTTGTTTTAAACTTGGGGGCTTAGGCAGTAGCACAACATAATGTAAAAATCATCATATTGTAGAAAGCTCTTCATATGGAGATAATCCTACTTCCTATTCAGAACGAATTTCGTTATCAAATAGGGGAAATTCGATGAAGTTTACATGCTAAAAGGCACATCTAAATGTATGGACAAACTAATGTGTGTCTTATAACAATCAGGTCTTTAATTATCGATTTTTTTCGTATAAGCTAATTACTCAGCATTTATGATAGACATGCCATATTTTAGAATTTTATTATTGACTTTAATACCTTTCGAACAAAAAAATAATTTGTATATATCCATTTTTGTTGCTGATCTATTGAATATTATTGATTTTTCATTTATGTGTATGCAGGTACTTTTGTAGTTGGTTACCTATTGAAATATTATGCATATCTTTTTTAAGTCACCGCACAGATGAAAAAGTTTTATTTAATCTATTATTTTTCTACAAGGTGCCCATAGAAAACGAACCTAAAGAAACGACTGTTAGTTACAATTTCAGTTCTAACATTTTATTGTAAAAAGAACTCTAAATGTGATAAATAACATAGAGTTAACTCCTGTAGTCTATTTTTATGAAAAATAACTAAACCGAGAGTTGGGACACCGACCCACCCCCAGTCTATTTGTTATCTTATACATTTAGTGTACATATGTGTATTTGAGTATTATTCAAATATTATTAACTTTTCTACACATGTTCTATTTGAAATTCATTCAATAAACATAATTTACTTTATACTATCTATTTTTACCAACATGAAACAAGGACATGCAATACAGAATGTTCCCAAAAAAGCATTCCTCTAGTCATTTGTCATCATCATGCCTTGAACAATAACTTGTGTAATTTCTTTTATACATGTATGTACTTCTATAATCTGTCCTTATAAATATTCTACGTGAATTTAATATTAGGTAATATGATGACAGACAACTTGGAGTCGGTAACGGCTTTTTGGGACACCTAATATTCGACTAAGTTCGGAAGTCTAAAATATATAAAAACAAACAATAAAACTATTCAATATGTCTTTCACAAGAGCAGTAATCTGGTTGACCAATTGCATGACAACCGTTTTTTGACCACTACCATATGCTACCTGATGAAGAAACTAAACATTTTGGTTGTCGCTGGCTTGCAGATAGCAATTAATTCCTTGCACGGGCACACATGTGGAGCAGAAGATCGATCTAATGAATTCGTCAACTATTAATCTATTGATATTCCATCTGAAATTACGAAAATAATTTGAAATAACCCATTGGCGAAAAAACTTAAATATTAAAAGCCTTTGAGCAATTTTCACTAGAGCAGATTCAGATCTACACTGTGTATGTGACGTAACCATATGAGTTTAGGTCAGACCTCATAGATCTATCATCAAAACTACAAAACGTCTTGACCGATTTTTTTAAATTGATAAACAATGGCCTTTATAGTCATCTGATTGTTAAATACTTTCGTTGGGCACTTGTAGTTTCATAAGGATCTGTTCCTGAAACTGAAAACAAATCTTACGTTAATTTCGGTGTTCTGTAACAAATTGGGAAACCGGAAATTCAATATAGCTACTCGTAACCCATCAGACTGCTTGGTGAACCAACATTATATACCTACCTACACATTATAGATGATAGCACAACAGCTGATATGATGAAATCAAAGTTACTTGTGTCTAGGTTACAGGCATTTAGTTGTGTTGTTGTTGCTGACTGGCGGGCTTCGGACCAGCTGTGATCCATGTTGCAACATCGAATGATGTTATCACACTATCTAAGAGCCCTTTTAACTGTGATCAGCTATATTATATGCTATTTCCGAAATACTACTTCTTAGTAGTATCAGTACCCCGCGATCACCATGGAAGGCAGCATATGTATATTAATCGCTGATGACAACCTTTTTACGGTCAATTTGTGAAATAGCATTAGGGTGAGTTTGACCGAACTGAGATGTTTCTTTAGAGATTTTTCTTTTTTAAATTAGGTAACAGTAGTGTTAGGTTTAGTTTTTATTATTTATCAGACCTCTAGATCTACTACAAACAAAAACTAAACCTAATGCTAGATCACAAATTGACTGATTTCAATCATTAATTGTAATGCCTAGTCTGACTAAATGTCTATATAGGTAGGTAGGTAGGTGCTATATCTTAAGTAAAGTCAGAAAATTGTAAATAGTTGTAGATATCTGGCTTAGTTAAAGGGAGGTAGCACATTCTTAACTATTCTTTGATTTACAGTATCGGTCAAAAGAAACGCCGCCCCTAAAAATAAAAATAATACAATGTCCTAGCACAATGTCCAAGTCTCTTCTTCCACTGTACAGAGACGCCTTAGATCTGTTGGTCTCTACGGTCGTATTGCTCGGAAGAAGCCTCTACTAACACAGCGCCATCGCAATGCACGCCTACGCTGGGCTCTTGATCAAGACTGGACAGAAGAACAATGGAGGCTTGTGTTCTTTTTAGACGAAAGTCCTCTACATCTTGTGATATCAAAGCAGCGTCGATTTGTTAGAAGAAGAGGTGGAACAGCTCTACGGCATCAGCATATTATCCTTCTGTTTACAGTTCGAGTGGAAAGATTGACGTCTGGGGTGGCTTTTCTTTTGAAGGACCTCGACCACTTGTCATGTTGCAAGGCAACCTCACTGCAGATCGCTTCATTGATACCCTGGAAGAACGATCGCTTCATTGATACCCTGGAAGAACACATACTTCCAATTAACCTCCCTGGACGTGACATGACATTCCAACAGGATAATGCCACAGCGCACACTGCTCGACGGACTCAAAGGTTTATTTGTGATGCAAACATACCTCCTCTCCCCTGACCAGCACATTCACCAGACCTTAATCCCATTGAAAATCTCTGGACTATTGTAAAGAAGCGACTTGATGAGATAGAAGTTCATGGCATGAATGGCTTATGGGAAGGAGCTCAAGGCATGTCAATATGCCAGGACTATGCTCCCATTGCCAGGTGTTAGAACTCTACGATCGGAAGTACATTTTAATTGTGATCCACCTTGAAATGCTGGTTTGAATGGGGTTTGAGATACTGCTTTATAGAATTAGAAAATGTGAGATACACCCTGCATATATTTCATTCTTGCGTTTCGTCATTGCTAAGAAGAGGTGACGCTTGCATTGGTTTAAAATTTGAACGGAATTAAATTTTGAAAGATCCCAATTTAGTAGTTATCCAACATGTATGTACATCAATTATTTATCTTTGAACACCTAGGGGTCCTTGGATCAAAATAATCATAGAAATTGTAAAAATAATTGAACAAATTAATTAAGATCCCAAATAAATTATTGACAAATATTATCTAATGTTGTTTGGAACACCCTGTGTACATAAATCAAATATTGAATACGTAAACATAAATGTACTTTTATTTATAGTTTTTGATTTGCTATTCTGCCCAATGGCAGTCTACTTTTTATTAGGGCCTTCACCTTACATGACTTAGAGAACAGAGTAAACAACTATTTGTTCGTATAGGTGGATGGAACAATATTCCCTCAGCAGCTCAACTGGTCTATATTTTCCGCCGAATCCTGGCCAGATGCACCGTCTCACCTTCCCTGACCTACAATGTCCTGCCTCGAGATGACACAGAACTTTTAGCTTCGGACCAGGTAAAGCAAGAGATTGTGCCCCAGATGCTTATCCACCATGAAGACGCTAATTTATCTCCTCTGGTTGACAACGCCACTAGCTCTATTGCGGGCGGGGTTATTCGGCGCATCTACTCGGAACTGAGTTGTGATGACTGCAAGAATATGCTGGTGGTTCCCTCTGCTACTCA
>JAUYWI010116294.1:0-10587 GCA_034780595.1 Parotoplana pacifica
CTGGTTCCACAATACCTTCCATGTGTTTCGCAAGTGCAGCTTTATTAGTTTTTTTTCATTGACCATGATAACGGCCCTAGTGTGTGACAAAGGACAAGTTGTATGTCGAGGTTCCTTGTCTGGGCGATGAGTATCACGGTGGCAAACAGTTGTCTGTTAGCTCTCAGGACGATCTCCTTCACAGGTTTCTGCTTCATCTTACCGAAAGTTTTCATGTTTAGCTTCTTCATAAAAGCCTGTTCCCTCTGTAAGACGTTTCTGGAAGCTTTGTATAAGTCGTTTCACCTCTTTTGCAGGGCGTTGAGTATGTCATTAGAAAAGTCCTCCCACGCAGCCGCTCCGGTAAATATACTGAGAAGACATGAAGGATCATCGGCGAATGAATTGGTCCAGTCATTTTCCAGTAAATCACAGGTAGCTGTGACGCCAGACTCATCACGTTTGAAGCTAGAAGTAGATGTGTCGCTGCCTTTCACAAGGATAGTTTCTCGTAATTGCCTCAGTGCAGCAGCCTGATAGTCTGCAGTTAGATAGTTTCGTGACACAGCCCATTGTCGAAGATTAAAACCTCGTGTTCATGCAGCTGTTTGCGTATCTTTGTTGACTGTTTCTTCTATTGTCTGATCAACAGCGATTCTGGCAAATGGATTCCCTGGTCTTAGCCTTGATTGAAATGCCTGTACAACTCGGGCCTGTTTCGGGGAGGAGTTGCGTCATCTGTGCATAGTACACTGGTAGATATCTAGCATAGTTCACCTTGTTCATGGCGAAACACAAAGGGATCACTCTTCTGACACAAGCCAAGTGAAGCATCTAGTCGCCTTCTCTATCCGCACGAATCAACCCCAGCAGGGTCTCTACCATATCTAATTAAACAAGTCTCGATTAATACCACCCATTTAAATACATATAAAATGGCACGTGCTAAATTTATTCCGTATATAGCTCTTTAAATACTCGACAGATTTTAATGAAATTACATTTAAATTATCCGCCTAATTTTTTAGAACAGTTTTAAAAAAAGAACATTAATATTCGTTGAGTTTTTCCAATAAAATTTAAGAAAAACTGATAAAAAACGTGAAAGATCTTACCATATAAGTTATAGCGTGTAACAAATGATTTGAATTACCGCCAAATGTAAACAAACTAAAAAAATTGCTAACTCTGATTCTATACAACTGAAATTTGGTATATAGATACTTTCGGACCTCGCGGATTTTTAAGCTCAAAACCCTGACCCTATGTAATATTATGTTGAACAAGGAATAGAAATATGAAAAAAAATCAAAAAAAAATCACGGCGCGCATGTCGCCTACACTAAGCTACCGTTCTCAGATGTCCATCATGCATTTCGTGATACCTGAGATATTGCCCTAATGGAAAATCATAATGAGAATTACTCCCCCCACCGGAGCATTCACTTCAAAATATGGCCGGTTGGCTCAAGGACTAGGTTACTTGGTGTTAACACTGTCGAAGGCTTGACTGATATTATTTCTTATTTTTATGTTTTCTGCAGTAAAGATTTATTCTACATAGAATAAAACTTTAATTATCAGAGTTTTGCCAAATGTTGTTATCCTTATATAAAGGTGTAGGACGGTAGTTTTAGATATCAGTGATTTTATGGATTTTATATTTGGATTACTAATTGTCTGTGTTAGATAATACATGTTCCATACTGTGATCCATGTAACTTTTAAATATGGTATTCATTTAATTGTATTTTATATTTAAAATATTTGAAGGATATTTACCCTGTGACATTATGAAATGGTAGTATAGTTTCCATAAATGTGAAGCATCCATTTTTCTAAGACATTACTTTTAATGCCTTCCTAATTCTTCATAAATCTTTATTTTTAGTAAAGTAAAATGTTTATTTTGGATATCAGTGCCATTTTGTTAATGTTTTAGAAAAATTATCGATTTTTAGATTTGTATTAAGTCTGGTCCATTTAATTTAATTTTATATTTACAGTCTTGAGGGACTTTTACCCTGTAACATAAATGTAAAATGGTAGTATAGCTAGGTCCGTTAAAACAATAACAAAATAGTTAGATCATGGAAATTTTTATTAATTAAAGAGCAAAAACAGTTTTGAGTGTATTTCAATTATTTTATGGTGTGAGCTAACACACTTTTATGCATATTTCAATTATTTTATGGTGTTAGCTAACACACTTTTTGTGGTGTAAATGACTAGAAATTTGGTGATATACCCGGACTTCCTGCCCATTAGCGAAATCTTTGTACCATCAAAGAATACGATATCCATTTGGCTACAACGCTTGTTAAGCCATGATCTTCATTGATAATGGTAGGCACAGTTGGTTTAGATATTGTTTTACCTTCCTGTGACTTCCGAGATGGTTCGACAGGAAATATGATCATTAAGATCAATTAATTGGTATATAAGTTCTCCATTTTTATCAGATTTTGGATTCTGGTTTTGCCATTCCTGGCCAATTACATTTTCAAGCAATGCTTGTATATCAACAATGGAAACATCATTTATGCTTAATCTTAATAATCATATAACGAAATTTATGGTAATCCTCTATAATACGATGTCTATTACTCCGAGTAAGTTAAGCAAACGAGTTTTAATAGATATCCGAGTATACGTAATTTATTCGATGTAGTCATTAGAAATTTACTTTCTATGAAATTTTGAATTATAAGAAGAATTTGGCGTAGGTGGGAGAACTTCAAATTATATGCAACAATATGTTTTTAACATTTTATCTATGCTTAAAAATAATAAAATTAAGAACAAATCGTGGCCCAATTTGAATCCCTTACTCAAAACCACAGCAAATTTGTCAAAATTAAAATGCATCGCGAGGTGGCTTTACTGATTTTCTTGATCCGCCCGTGTCCATAAAGTATTGTCCATGTCAAATAAAGCAATTTTCCATGGATTGATCTATGTATAAAAAAGTAAACCTCTGTATTAATGCCTAGAATAGGAGTTGCATTCTATGCATCTGGTGTATAATAAGTTTACTATTAAATTAAAATCATAAACCAACAAAACAAAATCGGTATTTTTGTTTTAAAAACATTTATACAATATCACTTGCAAGTAGTATTGCTTTTTATCACAATTTTTATAAATAGCATAAAGTAATTGTCCATGACAATGAAGTAGTCTATGGTAGAGTAAAACTTTAAAGATTGTTCTATGCATGAGAAAGTAAAGTTTGTTATCCATGCATAGAATAAAAAGCCATATTTGCTTCCTAAATAAATTCAGTGAAATTTAAAATAAATTGAAGTTAATAAGAAAAGTGTGGGTAAATATTATAGATATTTTATAGATTTAAATTTAGAAGTTTATAAGATTGCACTCAATAAACCAGAGAGATAAAATCGATCATAAAAAACGATCGTTTTTGTTCGACAAGTGTATATTTTACACAGATTTCAATTATACCTCCTACAGTTTTCAGAGGCTAGATAGAGCAGCAAGCGATTTACGCATACGATGGATAGACAGAATTTGTTATCGCTGCTTCAGATGCGCCAACCAATGACATTCCAGATTTTTCTTTGTAATTATTTTGCTTATGGTTGGCAAATCAGTGGCTTTGTATTAATACAAATATTATTTAGCTCCTCTCAATTTACTTCTCACACTATGTTAGCATTACTCGAATTTGACCTATGTAGTAGAGCTAACAATTATCGATTTTTACATTTATATATGCTTTTAACTCAACATTTATGATAGATCTGAATGCCATAATTTAGAATGGTATCACTAGTGTCCTTATCTTTCAAACAAAAAAAGAATTTTATCATTATCTATTTATGTTGCTGGTATATTTAATATTATTGATTTTCTAACAATCGAAGTAAACACACTATTGTAAAATAGATAATATTTATGCCTATGGCAATAGGCCATTAGCTCTATCAGCTACCTAACCGTGCAAGAATATTATAGGACTTCTACAAATGGGCCATATTTTTTACATGTGTAGCTCGAACAATTTAAAATTTACAATAACCAAAATGTTCAATAGATTGTCGTTGATGATGTTGATAAAGTGCGCAAATTTCGTAGAAATCGGTTAAGCAGTTTTTGAACTCTGAATGCCTAAATTTAGCCATTTTTCTTAAATTGTAAATCTTTCCTTCTTTCATTCTTCACGATACCTAAACTTCAATCGATTTCAATGAATTTTGGCACAGAGGTACGTTAAGTGACTGATTTATTATTAGAAACCGTTTTAATTTTGCTATTTTACCTGAGCAACCGCCTTGAAAATAAAATTTCACAGATTTGATAAAAGAAACAATATAAAATTTGATGGTGTTGGTATCAAAAATAATTTGATACACCATTTAAGGTTGTAAAATGGAATAAATAAATTTGATTTTTATCTTAATTTCTGTTGTTCCATGTTTTTATAGACAAAAAGTTAGAATGCAGGAATAAAACAACGATAAAAATATCATTGGCTTCCCAAAACGGTATCAAAGATTATTAGCTTTCCAAAAACAAATACCAAAATATGGTTTTTAGGTTGGTATATTACAAGTAACTAAGTATATTGCTAAATTGTTTTTTAAATTATTTTCAAATGTCGTCGCTAAATCACCAGCAAAGTTGTCCAGGGACGTATTTTTCTTCCAATTCAGAATAGAACGGAATCAGTTGTTTTGTATCCGGTAACACTTCTGATTTGGAGTAAAGATCGAATTTGCTACAATTAAAAATAGACATGGGTAACTCGATATAAATAGGCTGATATAATAAATAGAAAATAATCTTATATGAACCTGAATTCTTTGATCCACTTGACCATTTCGACATCTTTAGAGTTGCACAAATCAATGTAATCACCTACATTGTGCAGTGGAAAGAAGGAATGATAGCGAACAATATAGAGTGCTTCCTCAGGTAAATAGTGAGTATTTGCTTGTAAAACCTGATACATGTATTCATCATGGCCCCACGACATGATCACCTTTATGATGGAAAATAAAACTCTATTAGATGTGACCAGTTTTACCTTTCTGGCCTAGCAAAAGTTCTTTGTTCAAATCTGTCGCTTCTACTATCTCCAAACGTTTTTCTGGAATATTTCTTTATCATTCAGGGAACATCGCAAACTAAATAGCTCTCTCTGGTTAGTTTATCTTACTGATTCCGTTCATAGTTTGGGCAAACTTTCTTATTTTTCTCAGGCCACTACAGTCATTTGTCTTTTTGTCTATTGTTCTGTTCCGGTTCTATTTCTATAGTTCCTTTTTTATATTTTTTTAAAGGCTTTTTGTTTACCTATAAGTAAAATTTTATGCCAAATGCAGCTAATAATTTCTATGTTTCCACGTTTGAACAATTGTGTTTCGTGTATTTTTGTTGTTGTCTATGATCTCTATGAAACATCCGTTGTCAATTTTTTTTAAATATTTAAATTTGTCCTGAAGAAGTTTAAATAGAGCGAAATGTCAAAAATTAATTTTTATTTTAATTGGTTAAGTCGTGGGTCTGATTTTTATTTGAAAATAACTACTAGGTATTCCTAGTTTAGAAAACAAAACATTAATTTTGAACAGATATTTATCATCGAATTAATTAGAAGTTTTCATTGTTAGGAAAATAGTTTTCTTGTTTTGTTCATATAAGTTGGAACTTTCTTCTGCGAACGAAGGTACAATACAGTTTTGTGTACTTACGTTTTCAAGGTCAATATACCTCTGATACATACCAAACGGTTTCTGGTTGTAGATCGGATGAGTCAAGTCAGGGTTGTTGCCAAAACTACTTGGACCATATACAATTCCCTCGGTTGGAGGACAGTCAAGTGGATAGGTGTCTCCGACAACACAGAACTTAAAAATAATCAATTATAAAAGAGTACAAATTCACTTACTGGAGTAATGAATCGATAAACAAACTGTGTAACAAGTTGTAGTAGGGATTATATTCATATCCAGACCAAAATTAATCGCACACAGTTGGCTCTGATAGCTTATCTATTTTTTCAATTTATTCATATTTATGTACTTTTTGCATATTTTTTTATGTCAACAATTCACAAACAAA
Source organism: Parotoplana pacifica (assembly GCA_034780595.1). Taxonomy (NCBI): domain Eukaryota; kingdom Metazoa; phylum Platyhelminthes; order Proseriata; family Otoplanidae; genus Parotoplana; species Parotoplana pacifica. Next base: position 6,067 of record JAUYWI010116294.1, read on the forward strand.
AAGTTACAATACAAAATACTGTAGGAGCTACAAATAGTTAATTACCTGATGTTGTCCAAACAGTGACATAATCTTTCCTAAAGCATGCATAAGACCTGTTAGAATGAACTATTCCGTGTCGGAATGGGATTCTCTGATCTTTTCTGCCGTTTGAAATGCATGAATAGAATTGGGAATGTTGAGCTAAAAAATAGGTACAACAAAATCTTTACTGCAACCAACATGCCAACAACCTTTGTAATGGGATGATACCTTTGCAGGTAATCATCATCAAGCTTCAACTAGAGAAGCAATACAGGAGGAGAAGAGTGCTTCCTAGTAAAGTAAACAGTCCCATTCTGATAAATTTATTGTAGCACCGGGTGTCAAAACTTGTGAATAAAAACAATTTCAAAATCCTGCCCTCCCGGAGGGGTCTTTCACCCTCAGAACGAGAAGAGTTTTTCTTAAACAGCTCCAGCATAATATCGGTTCCTCATCTAGCCGGTGACATTGAAATCAACCCAGGATTTTCCCATTGACAATGAGAGAGGCATCATTGGAACTTGTATATTGTGTGAGAGTGAACACTCTGTGAGGAGAATTGTTAGGTGATCACTCTCAGCATCAAGGAGATCATCGCTCAATTCCTGGGGCCGATTTACATTAACGACATTAATGATGAATGAGATGAAGATCTAGTACAATCCTTTTTCACCGCCAATGACAAACTGTCTAAATAGCCGAAGAAAAATCCCAACACATGCTTAAAGACCTAACAAATTGTTGCAAGAACTGGGAAACGAAAGTTAACGCAGCAACAATCTGCTACACGGTAGGTACACTAGACCCCAAAGAGGGCAGAGGCAAAGCCATTTGAAATCTAAGATTCACCAACAATTAAATCCATAGAAAAAAGATCTCATATTCATTGCCTTCTAAAAGCCAAAACAAAAGCAGACATTCGTATGAATAACTCTAACGCCTCTCTGGTGGATGTTCCCAGGGAAAAATGCAAAACCAAACACAAATACCGAGTATGAGATTTGCATTTGGGGCTACCTTCTAGCAAACGTTCACATTAACAAATTTGCTAGAACAATGAGGAGAACTGCATTGATATATTTCAGGCTGCATTGCAACCACTCCAGTCAACAACTCAAGAGACTTCAAGCTAGCAACATCTACAAACAGATGAAAAGATTCCAAACAAAGAACATCCTCTCCAGTCCATCATTTGAAGCGAATCGAAACAAACTTTTTCCTTAGATATTTTTATTCTGGGAAATATACAATAATTGAATGGACAATCTAGCACTTTATTCAGGTCTGTGAAGCTTAAGACCTGTCCGATTCCTTTTTCGACTCTACTGAGTGTAGCAAAATTGATGATCAAACCTTTAACGCCCAGAATATAGAATAAATGTGTATCGACTCTCAGACTATGTGCTTTGAAATACGCCAGCATAGCCTGCATTACGAAGACTTCGAATATTGGAAAAGAAAACAAGATAAAGATTTTGGAAATTGACAAAAACGATGAAATTGGGTGTGCACTAGAAGATATCCAAAATCAACATCAAATCCAGGGATCTTCCAGGAAAAGACGATATTACCTACAACCAACTCAAAAAACTTAAATGCCCCCTCCTTCGCTTCTGTCTATACAAAATCGGCAAAGGATTGTTGCCGTGGACAAACACTGCCCGATGGGAGACGACACCGCTGAACACTGCATTATTGACTGCCACAGAGGAGGAACAGCAAGGCAACCACCACCTTCTGCTTCACCAACCCCAAAAAACTTGTCGAGTACTGTGAGGCCCGTCAACAGAAGAATAAAAAAATAACTTTAATTTCATTTTCGTTTTTTTCTTATCATCTTTTTTTCAGAGATAATGTTTAAGAAAATCCGATTATTTTTGGAACAAACTACACAATAAGAAAGTTTATTTTTCATGTAAGTGTTAATTAAATAATCAATAATCTAATTAAATAATCATTGAGTGTAAGTTAAACACATTCAGATGAGTACGAATTTTGAATTTAAAAAAGCACAAATCTCAAATTGGAAAATTGCATTAAAAATGGTAAAATCTTTTTCTTTTCAACTGGAAAAGATTTGCTGCAAATAATTCACCCAGCTATACTTTGTGCATTTTCCTATTCTTCTAACAATGTAGCCACAAGCTACTTTATGTGCATATCGAAGTAGACTTACATCTGGGTCACTTTCGTCAATTAGGTCATCGAGAAAGTTGAGTGCTTCCATTATACTCATTTCAGCATGATCAAATTTGCACCATTTGCTTTTCTAAAGCAGAAATAGAGAGCGTAACAATATGAAACCGTAACACACAAACGTCTTCTCACTCGAGTTAGAAATGATGCATCAAAATATGACTGTAACGCTGTACGTCGCCCAGATGTCCTGTAAGAAGACGACAATAAATCATTTCTTAATTTATTTTACATTCATTTGGATTAATGTTTTATCTAAGCTCATGGCAATTGGCTCCATAATTTAAGTTTTCCAGGACTTTATTGAATCGTTGGCTTTGCCCGCTTATTAAAAACCCAAAAGTTCAAAAGAATATTGGCTCACACTATAAACCGGTTCAAAAACAAGGACCGGTAGAATTTTTTGGTTCCAAAAGTTTGTAATTTTTCTGGCTTTAAAGCCTGCTTTTTGATGCGTTTCTTGAAGATGCAGTTTTTCCTATAACTTTCTCAGCTTGCTTGTTTAATATGAGGTTTTCATCAAACTGCATGCCATCATAGCAGAGTTGGGTGTTGGTCTTGCCTTTGAGTTCTTTAGGGTCAAGCGTGCAGATCATGAAACAGAACCAGCTTCAACTACTCAGACACCCAGCTCCTTGAGCATAGCTTGGGTTTTGTTAGCTGGTTCCATAATTTTGGAGTCTTAAAGGAACATATTTTTTATAAAAACCAACTCTTCACAGTTTGTCATAGGCTTTGAGAAGTCAGGATTCTTCTTTCTTTGTTCCATAGTCACCTTGTAGATCTTCTTCAGTTTATCCCAACAAGATATTGGAATTGGATATCCTTTAAAAAACGGTAAAATGGGTTAAGTACTTCCCGGAAGACCTTTAGATTAAAGTGCGCCTCAATGAAGACATCAGCCAGCCAAATGGTGTACAGAACAATAGGAATACGCGCGTATCCTCTTCATTTTGTACACGAACAATCTCAAAGAAATCATTGTCAATGAGGTCGACTACAGAGACTTGCTGACAAACTGGCAATCTGGGCCAGTGAAAAGAACCCAAAAAATATCATCAAAAGAATACAAGAAGCTCTTCACATCATAGGCAAATGGCCGGAGAAAAGAAAAGATTTTCAATGCCAACAAATCTGAATGTCTTGAACCTAAAGAACTCAAAGGCAAGACCAACACCAAACTCTCCAGTTTGATTTAAACCTCAGATTAAACAAGCAAGCTGAACTAAACGCCTTGGCATCCTCAAGAAACGTAGCAAAAGCAAGTTTTAAAACCAGGAAAATTAGAACTTTTTTGAACCAATGAATTTGACCAGCCCATGTATCTGAATTGGTCGTCGGGGATCTTTTACTTGTCAAGACCCACCACACACTGAGAAACTCCAAATTACTGAACGCGGAGCAGCCAGACTTATTACCGGGTATATGAACTCCTTCCATATCAACAAATGTAATAACGGATGTGCCAACAAAGTCTTGATTGGAAATTATTTCCAATTAGATTTAAAAGATGCAATTTGACTAATTGATTTAATATTTGATATATGTAGTTATTCAAATTTGAAAGCAATTATTTTTGAATAGGTACAAAGCATGTGAACAATAGCTGTAATACGTACCATGTTTTTAGCTAACTCTACGGTTTGATTTGTGTGCATTTTATTGTAGAAGTTTTCTATTCTCCCGACATTTTTGTAGTTTCTGTATTCATCAGCAGGTTTGAATTCTGGTCGAAAATCTGAGGGATCGAAATAGTTAGCTTCTTTAATCTACAAAATAATTTGTATAATTCATAATGCCTGATTAGATTCCGAATTATCTATCTAAGTCAAAATCGTTCCTGTTTTTATAGTTTAAAACCAAGCAAACATGTATAATAATTCCTCAGTCTGTCAAGAGGGAAACAAAATACTGTCTATTTACAAACTTGATAGTCTCACAAATAAGCTACTTTTACATTTAAATATTGATTATATGGATGTAGCTATAATGACCTTTTTTTATTTATATATATCATAAAAACAATTTTTATTTTATTCATAATCATCAATATTAGCAGGATATCTATCTCTATTTTTTAAAATCGCTTCTTTCTTCACGATCATCAAAATTACTTAGAAAACATCGAAAACAGTTATTTCTAGTTGGAATTTGGAACTTTAAAAATACTACTCCTCTTATTTACAATGGATTTTATCTGATAGGTAAGACTCTTTTAGCCAAAAATCAAAATGATTACAATCACTCTTCCATCACAAACCAAGTGACTCGCAACTATTTATCTACCGATGTTGAAAAAAA
>JAUYWI010116305.1:0-21366 GCA_034780595.1 Parotoplana pacifica
TTACAATTCTGGGTGGTAGCTTCTGTAAAATACATCAGGAAATGTACATTGTGTTTGTAATATTTTTGCTATTATTAGATTGGTTATGATCGGTAGGTAATTGTATTTTGACGAATAGTACCTAGCTGTATATGTATGTAAATATTCATTTTCTATCTAAATATGTAATATTTTAATACAAAATAGGGAGCTAGCTACTTTTGTCCGGTTTTGTTGTAGTTTTCAATTCTGGTTTAGTTCCCACAAACTAAAATTATTTATTTTTTGTTTGTTTAGAAATAATATTTCCACTTTTTTGAGAGAAAAAATTGTTTGTGTTATTTGAGTGGTATAAGGCTCTAGCCATTTTGTTGTATTTTTATAGATTTAATTTCCTTTTTTTGTGTTTCATTTGCTTAGTTAGGTTGGGTATTACGTTATAGTTTGTGTTTTTTGATAATAATTATGTTACCATTACTTACTAGAGGTAGTGATGACTGTCTTTTTTGGTTGAATGCATCGGTGAAAATATTCGACTGTTATTCAGTAAAGTTTTCTTTGATCAAATTGCGATTCAATTTGTTATTTGCATTACATCGTTCGCGTCTCTTTTAGTCGATGGATTCTTTTGACATTGGATATCTAATTCATAATACGTAGGCATGTTACAAGATTATGTAAAATTAGTATATTCATTTGGGTAATCATTTTTTAGTTTAGATGTCTTTTAATGTATTATTAATTTGTTATTTAGTGTCCCAGTTATTTGCCATTGTATTTGGGAATGATTTTTTTTTCTTATTGTGTAAATAAATTACAAATTTCTATTGTCATCAACGTATTCCTAAATAATTTTAATTCATTAGATTCTTCAGGTAGTCTATAATTGTGTTTCCTTTTAAAATTATGTGAAATTTTCTGTTTCTCTATAACATAAAATTTGTGAGATGTTTCCATAGTAATGATAGAATAATATTAAATTGTGTATCAAATTCGTTTGATTTACTACGAAAATGCAAAAGCAGTATCAGCTTTCGAATATAGAAATTTGTTAAATCAGAAAGTTTGCTATTTCAAATGATTAAAATTACTATTCTAGAACATTTATGTAAATATTTCTATGCTTTTATTTTAGTGTGTAAAATTACTCTATGATATTAATTAATTTGTGGCCAAAGATAATGTATTGTCTGAATGTGTTTGGGGCTTAGATATTTTATTTCCCACGAACCATTATACTTTCAATCACAGAGTAATAATTATACAGAGGTCCGACTTTTTTAAATGAGGCAGTTGGGAAAAGTATACAATTGTGTGTAAATTTGAAATATCTTGTAAAAATTTAAGGCGTAAAATAAGGTTTAAAAAAACTGCATTTTTTCCTAACTCGGCAATGTTAAAAGTAGGTACTCATAGATATCGTCCCTACCGACTGCAGAATGTAAACAAGATTTCGAAATTTAGAAAATTCTATGACATTTAAAAGAGTCGGACCTCTGTAATTACATATTACACTGTGGTTTCAATAATTTGAATTATTTAACAATCAATGTTCTTTTGTAGTTACATTTCTATGATTCCCAAGGAGAGAATGTGTATATATTATCTTCTATTATTTTAAAGAAGCAGGCTAATGTTAAGATCTATTCACTATACGCACTGTCTGATGTCAATGTATAATGATCAGTTTTTGACAAATTCTAAACATGTGACATTTCAGCTGGTGATGATAATTTCATAATTGACTAAGACGGATTATTAAATTTCCATGTTTTTGTAGCATTATACCTACCCAGGTTTCAATAAATTTTAATATATTACGTTGGTCATTTCCGTCAATTGTATGCACTATGATATTTAAAAACCTGCTTGGAGTTAAATTGACAATTTTTAGTAAATGTTAACTTTCTTGTCGTTTTGTTCCTTGGATTGTTTTTTGAAATAAACCGACCTAATAAAGTGTTGTTGATTCTAATACATAATAATATGTGTTGGATTGTTTTTTAAATATTTTTTTAATTTTTGGGTTGATCTACCTTTATGTTATAATGTTTCTTTTATTCTTTTTTGGATAAAGTCGTAGCATGGAGTCGGTTCGATCGACAGAGTGCCGCTTTGAGTTCAGTTCCCAGTCGCCTCCTCGACTTTCTCCTTTAGCTATTTAGATTTTTTTGTGTCTGAGCTGACTGGTGTAGCCTATATTTAAATGGCCGCCATACTTTGTCCTCGGAACATTTCACAGAGAAGATAGCTATTTAGTTACAGTTTGTGCAATTCCACCAAACACAACAATAATATAATGTACTAAGGGAAGTAGGGTTGCATCATTGTCGGCTTTATTGTTATGTCGTTAGTGTGTTTTGCATTATTTTTGTCTTGTCGGTACGGTACAAGTCAACACCCAGCTTCTATTTCTATTTTAGAATTTCCCAATGTGTATAATAGGTACCTTAGCCCATTTATTATTCATATAGATGTGTGTACATATTTCGAAAATTAAAAAAAATGTTTACTATAGTAAGTTTGACATTCTTCAATATACTCATAATATCTAACGCTTTTTTATATAATTCATTGCTACTGTATTGAACATTAGGGTGAATTAATCATTAAAAATGAATTGCCAGTTCTATTGACACAAAATCTTTCAATGCAGGATGTGTCAAAATGGACACGAATTCTGTTTGTTTGCTCTCTTGTGCTGCCACGACGACTCTGTGTCCTCTGGCAAATATGGCGGCTGTCCTCTCCGTCCGTCCGTCCGTCCGCACAGACACCACTTGTGATAAGGACCAAACCGGATACCGAGCGAATAATATCTCACATGTTTTACACCCTACCGACATAGAGACATACGCCATACATTTACCATCATCATAGATTTCTAAGTATGTGGCAATGATAAAAATCTGTGTTTTTAAACTAATAGCTAGCGTAATTACGTATGTAGTAAATAGTGGATATAGTTTGTAGAAGGATGTTTGACTGTTGTCAATACAACGTGCTCTGTTGGGCGTATTGTTGTTTTTTTGGATTATTGATAGATTGATGATAGCACAAGTTTCTTTGTGCTATGCGTGTAGTTCTCAAGTTGGTCCATGTTTGTCGAATATTTTATCACATCAATTTTAATCTTTATTTGGTTAGATATGTCAGATATATTTTGTTCATAGTATGGAGTTGCCGACCGGGCTTTGATTTTTAGGAATTAATTTTTGTTTTATTCAATATGGCTTTTCTAAGCGCGGTGTAACATACACCTATTGTGTCAAACAAATAAATAAATATCAAATTCAGATATAGCAATTTGACTTTTCACAAACGAGGTGTTTGACTTCAGTCCGCATAATCTTTGGGTGTAAACATTTGCCCGTATTGTTATGGCACTGGGGGATGTTTGGTCAACGATAAAAACCGAAAAGTGTCCCTCTTGTTATCAACACTCTCTCTATGAAAGTTTGTCTGCTTTGTTGTTGTTTAAATTAGCTTTGGTTTCAATCTGATAATTTATTCTTCGATTTTAAATTACAAAATGTAAATGAATGTGACGTTATATAATAAAACATTTGAGTGAGCTAATAGACATAGATTGGATATGGTCCGATGGGTTCCGTTTTCTACAGAGAGCCCAATATTGAAGTTTGGACGTTAATTTTTGATTTATGTGCTGCTGCTGGCGGATTGATTGTTGAAGTTTAATATTTTGTTCATTAAAATTAGTCGAGGTTGATGACTTGTAAAGTTGAATAGTTAGCCTCAAGCAAATCTTTCTTTGTTTAAAATTTATTTTAGAAATCCAATCTGAAAGGGTTTGTGAGGTGTTTCATTCTGGGGATGTATTTATGAAAAATTATATTGTAAACACGACAATTAACAGTTATTGCTTTTGGTTTAACATTAAACAGCAATTTAGAATGTTTTAAAATTTCTTTCTCGATAGATGGGTATAATATTTCAGTGTATAATGATATATTTTGGTTTTAACCCTTTCACTCTATCGATAAAAGACAAACGCTTGTTATTCGAGAGTAGAAGAGACAACAGATAATTTCCTTGGTAGTGGGGTCGATTATATACCCATAGTTAACATGTGGAAGGGAGTCATTCAATTCTACAATGTCATTGTGAGGCCAAAATAATATGAATATTGTCAATCTGTGAGAGTTCAATGTAAAATTGATTGAATTACATTAGTTAATTATAATACGTGTACAGCAACTAAATAATTTAGTTATCTGTGGATTTTAATAAATATGTACATGCATATACTTGACAATGAAGTCCATTCAAAGAAGCAGGAGAAGGGGGTGTATGCATTAGTCTCTTGAGCTCCAACAAAACAGAGCTATCAAGAGTCCTGACTGATGGTTGTGGTGGTGAGAGGAGGTGTTGTGTTATCATCATCATTTGAAGATATGGCAAAAACAGCAGTGGTCGTGGCTTCCGGAAGATTAAAAGATGTTGACTAATTGTGCTGCTGCTGCTAAATCATCAGGCGCCAGCAGGGCTGGTAGTGATCTTGTAGTCTGCTAGACGACAATGAAAGTCTTCTACCCGGCCGGAAATGAAAATGAATATCCGGTTCTGATTAGACATATATTTCAATAAAATTAAATCTAAGCGATTAAAGATTTCATAAAATCGCATAAGCGTTTGATTTTTTTAATGTAATAAATTGTCATATTCTATATTAACATTCTATAACTAACACCACCCTTTGCTTCTTTATATTGCTGGTTACAAGTAGTATATTGCATATTTACCATTATGTATTTTATTTGAGTAATAATTTAAATTAAAAGTGTCATTTAGGTGTAGTTTATTATTTAAAATATTTTGCTTCCACGCTCTTGATTATATCAATTGATTAAACTTCTGTATTTCACAGTCCAATCATTGACGAATAGTTCTTGTACTAAATTCTGTTGTCGTCATTATTCGCCTGCTCTTTGCTGTGTCAATTGACAAGGCATGATGATAAATTAGAAGGGGGTTTCGTCCCAAATTACATTAGTCAACCTCTACTACGATCTCTGGCTTGCGAAAGATGATTTCTTGATAAGGAGGAGATTTCTCACACACAATGAATGCAATTTGTGTTTAGGCCGAGACCACATGTATTTTGTTTTAATTTAGCCATGTTTTATGACATGGTACCATTTTTGTGAAATTTATATTCTCCCAAGTAGGTAGCTTAGCTGGTCTGGTGTTTGTGAAGATTAATTACTTTTTGATGACTTGGAGCGCCAAAAGATTCTAGTCTTTGTCTCATAGCTAAGTGAATTGATGTATGATGTTATGTAATGTGGCCTTTGATGATTTATCTTAATGGAGTAGTGCATTATTACTTAGAATAGAACCGAGCAGACAACGTGTGAAATGGATTGCTCCTTGATAATGTTTATTTTTGTTTCAACTACATGACCGTGGATTAGTGCGTTTGTAGTCACGTTTAAACACATACACACGTTGCCTATTTCAGGAGAAACTGTGTTTAGAGGATAATTCATTATAAAATAAATAGCAAAACTCTTAATTGGGAAACGCAAGTGCAATATGGACACGGAAAGAAAATAGCTATATTTGTCAGTATTATTTTTCATCTACAAAATGAGTTTATTTTCCCCAAATAACGAATTACTCGTAATTCGTCTTATTTATTCATTTACATGCCTTTAATGTATATCGTGCCGCGAATTGATAATCCAACTTTTCGAATTAATTAATTAAATGTAAATTAGTTTGTAGATAATTTGTAGGTAGGCTGCTGGGTATAATTTGTCTGTTGATGGTTTCATTCATGTTATCATTAGGTAGGAGGTAATTTGTGTTGTCCTACATTTGTACTAGTTTAGAACTAGATACCTGCATTTCAGTAATGGAACTGTTAAATATTTTGAACATTTTAAAGGGATACTTGACGTAATAATGAAATTGTGATTTCTATCATGTTTATATACCTACCTATGTCTAGTCAAATAACTGACACTTTTGAATGTCTTGGGTTGATGAATCATTGGAACTGTGCACATTTTCTAATCCGAAAACTGTTTCGAGAGAAATATAGTGCGAAAAACGAAACTGATTCTACTGTTCCAGCATCTATCTTGTCTGTGTTAAATGATGGTAAAGGTGGTGGTGATTGAAGTTATCCAAAATTGCTGCGCCATAGATATGCTGCAAATAGATGTACACCTGAATAACTGCACAGCGATTTTTATAAATACTCAAACAATTTGTGGGAGCCTTCGACCCAGATTTCAATTGTATCCAGTGATTTGAGCCAGAACTATTAGCAGTTTTCTGGGTTGTTTTTTTAATGCGAATTTTAAAACGGTTTCCAGATTTGAATGAATCCTTATCTACATTGATTTTCGTAACAGTGAAGTTTGATGGTTTATAATAAACCATTCTTTTTTTCCAAAAATTTAGAAAATCTACGACAGGTTTTTGTGTCGATGTTGTAGAATTGATAAAAACAATGAAAAATAGCACTATATACAATCGATTTTATGTAAAATATACTAGGCGAACTAAAAATAGTCACCTACATGTATATGCATTATGCTCTGACACATACACAGAAAATGTCATTGAAAATGTCATTTGTTAGGAGTACGATTTCTTTGTGCCAGGGGGGTATATTTATCCTACTTTTTTCCAACAGATTTTTTTTGAATCATGAAAAAAATTGTCATTTCAATTCACAGACAATAAAATTGTGTAGTTACATTAGCTATTTATTCTCTGTGCATACCGGACATTGTTCAAAACTACGAGAGATTAGTATTAGCTAGTGTAGGTAAACATTTGGCCAAAAATAGATATTTATGACCCAATTGTTTACTATATTTATGTTTTGGCGACGTTTGGGTTGAGACGTACTATGTAGATAAAACGGGAAGGTCACGATGACAAAATTAAATTTTAGCTTCTACAGAAATCCAATTGTATAATGAATGGTTATTTTGAATTTTTGACAGCGGAATTCCCGTTTGTTTATGGAGGGGGTGAGTTTGGTAGAATTTGCTAATATTTCCATTAAATATTATTTTATGAGCCCCTACGTTCCGAGAAATCCCATCGACGAGAGATAAACTGTCACTCAGCTGTGACCAACTCTGATGCAGAAATCATTTTTCCCCTCTGTGGTATCTGTTTACAATTAGATGTGTCCAGAAAATGTCTCTTCCTTTATTAAAAAAATCAATTGTGAGTTTATTTTTCTGACAATTTGATTGTGCTATGCTTTTGATTTAGTTGGATGCTTGGATAGAATTAGCAAACAGAAAATTATTTTAACATTTAATAAAGAACGCCAGCCTTTGGGTCAATAACGATATTAACATCTAAGAAATGAATTAAATAGAAATTTTACAAAATGTTGTTTTTATCGATTATTTTAAATGAAGTCGTATTTTGGACTTGATTACGTCATCGGCCCTTAGCTTGACCTTCTAATTGAACTTTGAAACAATTTCTGTTGGTTACTCTGAATCATACTTGTACCAAATTTCTGTTCTATCAGACTTTTAAAAAGGCAAGAGCAGAAATATCTCTGTCTGATCATTGAGATCTCTGTGGTTCAGTCTGTCTTTGGATTTTGTCGCAAGACGAATAAAACAACATAGTACTAATAAAGCTTTCTTTAAGGTCTAATCGTTCACATGAGCATTTTCGTTGTGTATCTTAAGTATTCTATTTTATTTTGCCTAAAATGTGACAAAAGTAATAGAAATTAGTTAACTGGGTGCTCTTGGCGATTTGATTGCGATTTGTGAGACCCATGATCATAATTGTGTCTGGCGTGGGTTTGGTTTGGAGGTCTACGCGTTGACTAGCTGCGTGTGCACTGGCGGTGAGATCTATAAGAACCATGAATGGAGCAATTAGTCTTGAAAAACATTAACCTACCAAGTAGACCTAATGTAGACCTCTCGGTTTTATTAATACTCTATAAAATTTTATACTTTGTTTATTACAGTGTTCTATTTTTTTTAACTTGCGTCATTATTATTTTATGCATTTTTATCTAAAAAGAATGCCGAAATTTTATCTCAAGCTTTAAAAATAGATCCACTTCTGTGTCTCCTCAAATAGTGATAAATAAAAAATGTAAATATTAATTTTTATGGATTTGAGAACAATAAAACGGTCCGGTTGGTAACAGACTAAGGTATTGTGTTTGTTGAGAGAGAATAATGTCCGCTACCCTAAATTTGTTTATTATTTTACATTTTGGAATATATTGTTGGATTGTAAAATAAATATTGTTTTGAATGGTGTGTTTATCTTGATAATATATTGATAGTAAGATATTAATTCATCAAGATTATTGCTGGTTTTTACTACATATTTGGGGGAAATGCGCTGCATTATGAGTGCTTATTGTTTTTATCACATCTATTGAAAAATATATGGTGTCCCATTGTGTATTGTAAACGACCGCATAACACTGAATATATACCAATCTAGTAATTAACATTCTTCTGAAACAATAAGGACACCACGTACAACTACATAGAAAAACTATTTTCAAAAAAGAAGCCGCACGCGCATGTTTGGCAATGCATATTATGTATGTATTATAACTTTTGGTGGTAGGTTTGTTGTTGTGTACTTGCCATTGAGTTTTGTGATCGGGCCCCCAGACGGCGGTGATGTACCTTTAATACACTATCTCTATGAATATTTTAGCTTGGCTGAACTATTAGATCTATCACCAACAGAAAAATCTCCAAAGCACATGCTGGTAGTGCAATGATTGCAATTTTACCTGACTGGTGTTGTGTTGGTACGGATTTGGTTCCGTAAACATATTATCCATTTTATTGGGTCATAAAGATAAAACGCGCGATGTACGAGAGAATTGTTATGTTGTGTTCTTCACTCGGCGTTTATTGAGTTGTTGTAGTATTGGAAGAACAGCCCCCCCCCCCCTCTCTCTCTCTCTCTCTTCTTCTTCAGTACACCACCAACCATTCCGAGTATGTTTCAAGCCTTTGTTGTTGCCGCGCTAAAGAGAAAACTGACGTCATAGGCACCCATTTTGAAAGTTACAGTCTTTTCTAACGGCTAACTTTACACAAACATGAAAGAACCGCCACCACCAAAAAGAGCGAGAAAAAGCAAAGAGAGATTTGTCATTAGACAATAAAATCTCTACACTTAAAAATTACATAAATATAAATCTAATCTCTCTATGTTTTTCATCTCTTTCTCTAACTCTCTCATTCTCGCGCTTTGTGTTGGGATCACGAAGTCGGACAATGCTCTTCATGTTTTTGATCCTACGATCTAAGAATGAGATATTTCATATTATTATGACGCAGTAAAATTGGATTATTATGGCAAATAATCTTTAACTAGCAGATTGACTTTACGACACTTAATTTTTTTTAATGTACATGATGTCTGTTCGGAAAGTTTTACCTAAATAGTTTATCAGACCACAAATCACAGAGCGCACTTCTCTATTTAACGGTTTCCTTTTAAAGTTGGTTGGCAATAAAATTATATAAGTGAAAACTAATCCTTTGATAAATCTGATAAGTCAACAGATTGCTAGTGTTTAATTTTTAGTGGAATTAAAGGTTCTTAATTTGGTCTACCAACCTAGTACTGTGCAACTGTTAAAAAGCTCATTCACATGCATGTTGTTGCATTTTGTGAAGTCAAGTTATTATGGATTTTCTCAGAGTAGTTAGTATTAATGATTTCCATGACCCGGTTGTTCTTTTGCGGTTAATTGTTTAGTTTTGTTAACCGAAAGGTTATCAACCAATTGGAATATTTTGTTTTATTTAACATTGTTAAGTCCGCCCGTTAGACCATCTAGTTTTGGACATACTTTAAGTTTTTTGCATCTCATATTTTAGGTAGGTACTTAGCAAAAACATGTGTGAAAGTATGGACTTAAAAATGGTACGGTTTCATTTGAACGTTTTAGTTTGAAATATTTCTGTCTATCCTAACTGACGTCCAAAAGCAATCGATATATCTATGCTATGAAAATCACCCGTAGTAGTGGCTATTTCTTAACTAGACCATAAACTCTAGTATTGATTTTATTTTTCATGAGAAACGCCATCGATTGCTTTTCTAAAAGTATAATTAACTACTTCGCTTGGCTCACAGAGTTTATTATTATATTTACTCTATGGCTTAGCTGATTAAATCGAATTTGAATAACAGAACAATTGTATTGTACCTACTCTACCCTAAACCTATCTTTGCTTCTCTTTTCAGCGCGGTGCTGTTCCCGCCCTGCTTCGCCAACTGTCTCCTTCCTCCCAGCACCCGGCCGTGTCCCACGAACTGCTAGAACCGGTGCTGTGCTGCCTGCGCCACCTGACTGCCGGCCACCCCCTGGCTTCGGTGGCCTGTCGCTACCTCACTGGACGTCCGGATCGAGTGGCCGCACTGGTGGCAGCGGCCCGCTTTCAGTCCGGCCGTGGTGATGGCACACATTCCTCCAGACACAGGTAGGTGGGTGGGGCCACGCGGAGACCACAAAGGCATCCCTACGCAGTGACATTAACTAGAATTTTACGGTTTTTATTTTCCCTTGTAGTTCTGAAATCTTGTAGATTTCAAATGGGTACGTTTAGGAGCCTGATTTTATTCGAATAAATTGACCTTTTAAAAATTATTGAAACAGTGACTCATGAATAACTTTTTGAAGTTTTGGATCCATAATTACACTAAACAAACTTACTAGATAAGATACTCTGTGCGTATAATTCTTTTTTCCATAGAGTATCGTAATATTTAGATGCTTCGTATTCGTAACTAATCCATAGCTAAGCTTTATTGATCTATTGATTTAATGAAAATCAATTAGAAAAATATGTTACTTTTTCCATTGAGATATGAATTTGTGCCTAATGCTTTTTTATTAATACATTTTCAAAATATCTGTTTCAAACTGTTCCTACTTTTCAAATTTTCTATAATTTGACGTATTTATTACAAAAAAAGGTAAAAAATTGATTTTTCTTACCATACCTGCACACATTAGCGGTTTTCTTGTGATGTTTACTGTGAATTTTGGTCTGTTTAAAGATGCTATTAATACAGGCCAGCAACTATGTGATTCTTATAGTAGCAAGATAACCTGATAAGCAAACTGACGGTTATTTATGGGTGTCACACTGTGAGCAATCAATTCTGCCTCTCCAAAAACTGGATCGTTTCGCTCAGTGAACTTTATATTTCGTTCCGCTTACCAACAGTTTAGATTTGATAAACTCACTTAAATTACTGAGAAATAGTGCGACTACCTAATTTCATTGAGGTTACTTAATACATTTGGTTTAAATTGTTTTTTTTGGTTTGGTGCTTTTGCAATCCAGTTGCTGATCCAGTGTTAACTTTGACATCATTTTACCTTAAACAAATTCTGAGTCTGGCTGAACCCCACGTGGACCAGAAGGTAATTGACTTTGGATAACAATCCGTTTTATAAATTGAAAATAATTGCCACAAGCAGCTAGTAGAAATTTTCTGGATCTTGTGAATAAAGGTAACTAATATTATGGGCCCTAATTTTCATTTTAGTAAAATTTAATCTAGTCATAGATAGTGATATCATAAATCAATATTCTAAAGAGATTGCATCAGAAGAATTGGTGTTCTGAGAGCTAAAATTCTTTTAATAAAAAACTAATTTTCTGTATTTAAAAATTAACAAATCTTCGAATGTAGTTACTGCTGAATTTCTGATACATCTAAAAGTTTTTCATTCTGTTAAACGATTATGTAACCTCCGTTTGTTTGTGAACTCCCATTGACCAGGTTTTCCTCATCCAAGCACAGCCACCACTCGACAAACGGACAGCTTTGGGCTCTGCGACGCGTCTGGCTGGGTCTGCTACGCAACCTGGTGGTGACCCTGTCCGACCAGAACACACGGATGGCTGCTGCCCCCGTCGCTGGTGACGAGACGGCGGGCAACGAGTTCTGCTGCCTGGTCCCGTCCTCCCACCATCCCCTGCATCGAGCGCTGGTCACACTGATGGGCCTACTGGTGGAAGCCATTGAGAAGCACCGGAGGTCGCCGATGGAGGAGAACCAAAGTCAGGTTAGTCATTATCATAGTAGGGCTGAAAAGATACCTTTAAACGTTTTTGGAGTGGAAACCATTAAACACCAGGGCTATGTCCATGAATTCTTTGGGGCTGTATGTGAGGCGGGTTGTCTATGCTTACAATCTTCACAGAAAATCTTTGTTCAGGGTGCTTTTCAGCAGGTGAAATCATGAATTCTGATATTTTAAAAGAAATCTTTAGATAATTGATTCTAAACATTTTGAAAATGACAGTCGATCCCAGATTGCGGACCTCTTTAGCTGCATCAAGATATCCTGATTAATTTACGATAACTAATTAACTCTTCACGTCTCACATGGTTCATTCTGTGCATTAGTTCTAATTGGCTGCATTTTTAGTAGATCAACAAATATTTCAGCGGTTTTATGGGTGGCTACATATTTGCCTGACATGAACATTATAAATAATAGAAAGTAACTAAAGCCCGGCCTGACATAGTACTATAGTCCAGTCCTGGGTGTGCTGCTTCATTTCGTGCTGTCTCTGTTTGCTCGATTGAGCTTTTAGGAAGGGGAAGTTGACCAGGAGGGATTCATTTCTTCAACATTGCCGGTTTAATTAGTGTCAGCGGCATCAGCAATTGCTGCGTAGTTTTATACGAGGAGGGATGTGGTTGTACATTGTTCTCAGCCTCATCCTGGGCTATAATTTTGCATCTCCTTGCGTACATTTCATACACCAGACATAATAAGTTGTCGTGGACAAGCCCCGGCGGCCGAACAAAGTGAAAGAGAATTGATTGTGGAAGTTGATAACTTATACTGTCCGTCCATCTAACTATTAAATAATATCTCGATAAATATATAAATAAAAGATTATCGCATGAAATAAATTGTTTTGCCTGATAAAAATCAATAGAGGAAAAAAGGCGGATCGTTTAGTTTGACTTCCTTTGATTCGGCATTGATCATTGTTCTCGGGTTTCGTGTTACGTATTGAATTTTATGATTTTTAATTTTGGTCGCTTCTTTTGCTGTTTGAACTTATTTAGTTGTAGGTATTAAGGCAATATTGGCGTGTTGATATCAGTTAATTAACCCCCGGATTGTCGTTAGCGATGGCGGTGTTGCTTATTGTTGTTCTTTTCATCTTCGATGAATTTATCGGGGATGGATCTCACATTAACACTTTAGTTTAATATCTCATCGTTATATTCAAAATCTTTTTTGTCTTCTATGAGGCATTGATATACTAATGGTTTTATTTTAATGTTGCTATTTTATGTAGATATTAAAACCTCTTTCTAATCGTCCTTCGATGTGCAATTTAAGTTTGGAAACTTATAGCAAGGTCTCAATTGTTGTGTTAATCATTCTTCTCGTGGTGTCCTCAGCTTTTATTCTGTTTTCTGGTTAATTAAATTTTACATGACAACCGGAATTTGTTATTTTGATCGTCTTTTTTCTCTCTGTTGGCAGAACGGATCTCATTACTTATAGATTTGACGTTTTTTGGTACTGGAAAGTTCTGTTACCTAGCTGATGCAGCTGAGCCTGGACGAAGTAGCAAGCCAAGCAATGTATATATGACATGACAGCCAGTTGTCTTCCCCTAACTCTGGATGGCAAGTTGCTTCCCCTTTTGTTGTTTGGTTTAATTGAGAGGAGCAAGAAGGCTGATGATGAAGCTCTTCCGATGGCTCTTTGTGTGGGGTTATCAAACACAATCTTTTGTTAAGTTGTAGTTGAGAGATTGTTTGCTTAGAAATAAATATACAAGGTTAGTTTTATTACACAAGAGCTTTAATAGACACTGTGGATCTGGCTTGTATTGTTTTGAGATGGATGTAATTGATTGATGATCTGGGAGATGACTTCTTGGTTGGAAAAACGGGTAAATTCTGTAGTAGTTATAATTTAGTTTTGACTTGGCAATTGTTTTAATTTTATAATATGAAATTCAGTTTATTGGTTAGAAAGATTGGTTATTCAAGTCTTGACAGAGTTAGCGTTCCTTGTTAGTCTACTTTTTAATGACGTCATCATAAAGCTGTATGTACGTAGTTAATTAGTTTTTAAATGTTTTTGTAGTAAACATTTCTTTGTACTTATTGTGCATATTCACATAATTTCCACGGAAAATATTCATTATCGATTACCTAATCTATGCACTTTTATATTCTTACGAAAAGTTATCGGTGAAAAAAAATTAAAAAATAAAACGGTTTCTTCTATTTATAGAATGAAGGGCAACATTTTGTAACTTTTCCGTCTGATGGCAGTCACAGAGTCACTATCTAGAATACATCATAATCTATGGAAGAAACTTCCTCCCATGCATGTCAAACATGTGACAAATTAATCATAAATTGTTCATGTTATTGTGATGTTTGGGTTGGAAATAAAATTATTAAATTTAAAAAAATAACAACCCGAGACAAATAGATGATATTTAGCTCCTAAACTTCTCTTATTTCACTCATAGACCTAGCTGGTAAATATTCTTTGAAAGGTGCTTGTTGTTAAAGCTTGTAGAAGGATATTCGAATGATTTGGTCCGCAAACGAAATTAATAAGCGGCTCGTTGCAAATCATTTAGTAGCTTGGCCGGGAGCTCACAACTTGTGTGCTGGCGGCCCGACACACACACAAACACAGGCGGAACCGACGCTTGCTTTGACGGCGCAATTTTCGATTCCACACAAAGGGGGAAAGCCGCTAAAGGGGAAAAGTTTGGTGACTTTTTCTTTGCTGTTTGTCGGTTGGTTTCGGCAAGAGTTTTAGGTTGTAGTGATGGCGGCATCACTGGCCTTTGTGATCTTTTACATCCATTCAGTCATTCGGTTTGGTTGATCATCGTTGTGCTTTCTTGTGTGTTGTGTTGTTCCCTGACTTGACTTGACTCGACTCGACTCGACTCCCTTCTAATTCACTGCTGTTCTAGTCCTCATTTTCCTAAGAACTTTTACCGTTTCAACTGCCGCCTTCAGCGAGAATCAGTGAGTGTAGTACCTATGTACGACGCTCAGAAGTTTAACTGTTGGTTCTCCGTACTATTTTTCTGGGGTATGTAGGTATTAGAATTCGACCTTTAGTTTCGTTCGGTTTATTCTTATAAACATAGACATTCTCTGAAACATAGATATGTACACATATTAACACGACAAAGACTGCGGGACAAGACGGAGGAAGAAGGAAGGAGTTGATTCTCTGAAAATTATCAAACGATAAATTAGTTGATTTCACACGGAATAGTTTGCTAAAAGAAGGCAAACTTATTGGCTGGGGGGAGGGGTGTGGGGGTAGTGATGGCTTGCCTCTGGACAGCAGTTTCGACAATGACACAAGTAAACTTCAAAGACTTGAAGGGTGATCGGTGAATCTATTTATTTGTTGTCACTATCAGTTAGATAATATTGTCGTGTAGATTTATCTCTGCTAAGAAAATATACTTGTAGGAGTAGAGCCGACTGTCTAAGACAACAAATAATACCGCCAAGAAGAACTAGTTGTGGTGGGATTGCCAGGATATTTATTGTACAATGAGTTCTTTTAGACCTGTGCAAATGTTGGTTGAGGATTATTAATCCCGTTAATTATAATATTATTATTGCTATTCGCTTGCATTTTTGATGTTTTATTTGGCAGCCGTTTAGCGTCTTTGTTCATTTTGTTCATTGATTGTTAGCAGTTAAGTAAAATGTTCAGTTTTGTTATGCTTAGATATTTCGGCAGACGTTTTGATTGTTAATTTATAAAATTAAATTGCATTTAGTTGTCAATCACCATAGAGTTGTTAGGGTACATAGAGATATCACCATAAGTAAGGATACATAGGGATGTGACCATAGAGTTGTGACCCTATCTAGAGTAAGCTAGAAAAGTGTTACCTTAGAGTAAGGATAGATAGAGCTGTGTTATTTCCCTTCTATGTATAATGGCTATAGAAATTTATTGTTTTGTATAAACAGTGCTAGTTAAAGTTGTGATTATAAATTAATTATTGATTAATTTCTCTGGTACTCTATCGAAATTTTGGCATTTTAATTTCTATAATAGTGACAAATTATGTAGAAAGAAATATTTGCGTTTCTTATTGATTACACTCCTCGTAATCAAACACGGATGATAACAACAACAACAACCAGAAGAAGACAACAATAGATTTGACATTGCTTGCGGCTCACGAGGCGATTGGTTTTGTTTTCTATCTGACTGGCTGGATGCGAGTAGGTGGCTGGGCCGCCAATTATTCCTTTGAAATGTGATCTGAATGCCGGCCCTGCTTCTTGGTTATGCCTCTATCTTCTTACTTCAGTTTCTAGTTGTTGTTTTTGTGGTTGCTTTGGGAAGAAGAAACCAGACCTAGATCAATACCGCCAAGAATGATTAAAGAAAGAAAAAATACTAGAACGCTAGAAACTGTCGAATTGTTTGGCCATTTTCCTCAGGTAATTGTTTTGTGCGCTCTAACTTTTTGATCTTGTTGTTGTTGTTGTTGTTATTGTTATTGTTAAACTCTTCCAGGTTACCCCGACCCGACCAGACGGCTTTTTGCTGCTTGATTCAAATGAAAGATGAAAAATAGAGAAGTGGTTGTCGATTTATATAATATTTGTCTAAGAAATAGGTTGCTAATTCTATATATCAAAAGAATCTCTTCTTGGCCTTGTTTGACTCATAGTTTGGAATTCCCTTTGAAATTCCATGAGCCGGTTTTTCCACTTTATTAATATTATGATTATTAATCTATCTGATAATTTTAGTAGCGATCTGATATTATTTTGTCTCGGTAGATAGTGCATACTTTGCTTGTTTTTGTCAAATATTTGATGAAGTTAAGCTACTTTATAAAATTTGATATACAATTTAGTCTTTGAAACGCATTTTGACTGAAATATTGATGCACCATTTAAATAAAGTTCCATTTGAAATAGTTATTTGGTGGATTTTAAAGCATAGATTTTTATATTTCGGTAGCTGTATAATTGGGTCGTATAATAAAATAGAAGCCGGAATGAGATAACAACATTAAAATATGTCTTATAAATTTTGAGCATTATTTACATGGATATAAATTCTAATTATTATCTATGGTCAGTCATGTAGCTTTCAATGTGTATGGATACATCTCCGGGTTGTTTATAGCCTATAAGTCTGGCTAGTTATCAAAGTGAAAACACGCCAATTTCAAATTGTGCTAACAATTCCTTTGGGGATCTTTAGGTACTAGAGACTGTATAATTATGCATATTGAGGAGTATGAATGAATTGAACAGTACCCCACCACAAACAAGAAGGAAAAGTGGATGAGAGGTTTTAATGTCTCCTCCTCCTGCTTTAACGGGCGCGTTAATGGCCTCGAATTGGTAGGCTAGACCTTTTGGGATTGTATTCGTGACGTTGATAGTATCTATTTTTCTTTGGTGACAATTTATGCCAGCTGTGTGTGTTTAATATATTCTGAAAGGTTTGAGGACATTAGTGGACAAAGACATGGCAATATTTCATTTTAATGGGCTCCAATTTAATTCGTCCCCCTTCTATCTCTTCTTGGCAACGTCGGATATTTATGTATTATTATATGAGCAATCTCTTGAAGTCTTCTGGGTATGTATTTCCTTTTCCTGAGCTAATCCATATATTTCCTGAGTTTAAGCAGTTTTATGGTTCTCCTTTTTGTGCTGAACACAAATGGTTTGCTGTTCGGCCATAATTGAACAAAATAGCTATCGGTTAGCAGAGTAGTAGTGTGAGTTGTTAAGAAAATATAAAAGGTTCATTAAAAGCGATGTAGCTATCGATGTTTATTTTCTAGGAAATAGTTTGATTCGTATTTTTATTATTTATTGTGATTATCTAGTTTGTTTAGAGATAATTCTGATTAACAGACAATGTGATGGTCTAAATGTATGACAATTGCAATAAAATGATGCAAGGACACACCAGTTGGCCTAGTCACATAGAATGATATGACCTAACAACACAAAAAGTTGATCCGGTTTAACGATGTCGATTTTTTGTGTGTGTGCCCAGAAAGAAGAGAAATTTGAGGCAAAAGGCCATGTATTGCTTGGAGGAGAAAAGAAATATTGAAACTAGCTGCGCCATTCCTTGTCACTGCCTGAGCATTCTTAATAAAAGAATGAATGAATGAATGAATACATTGCTTTTAAATGAATATTGCTAATAATTTTTTGGTCAATAGAGAATTTTGTATTACTATGTACTCGTATCTCTGTATGGAAATCCCCTTCTCTGTGCATAGAAACCGTATACACAATTTCTTAACGCTAGCTTTTTAAATTTCAATGACCGCTTTGGCCCGAAATGATCGTGTTTCTATTCTTAATTCAACCTATAAATGACTAAATGGCCCATTCACTAGTAGAGCAACTAAATAGGTGATTTTTTTGGGGTTACATATTTTTATCGGATAACAATTTGGTAATTAGATCAAAATACATTTCTAGCAATACTAAATAGAAGTAATACCAATACATGTACATAAAAATTGATAATCTATATGATTATGGTAACTTCTCTGTCTCTATTTATCAAGTTAATAGAACTCTCGCAAATGGGTCATGTAAACATATGTAATTGATCTGTAACTAATCAAATATATACGAGTATTTTGTTATTAATCATTGTTTGTTAATTAAACATAGTGTGGTGACTCGAATGGTTTCTCTCGCTAGGTTTAATTGTGCGTCTATAGTAGACCTAAGGTATAACTGTTGAATTTTATTTAGATAAATTAGGTAGGTACCCCCCGTAACGTTGTTAGAAAATTACCTCGAGTAAATTTGACAATGTTATTATTATGTTTTGCGTCTTGTCTTGTAAACAACCGCGATGTCTGTTAACTGGATTGATAAATTGTCATTTAATGTCATTCTCTGGTTCAGTTTATTTCATAGACTTGCAGGTATTGGTTATTTGGGGGGACTTCGTAGTGCAATGAGTTTAACAGTGACCACCACAGTCTGAGTCCTCTCTCTCTGGACATTTCTCGCTGTCAGTGGAATTATCGATTTTATTGCACAGGTTGGTCTGTATATACATAGTTAAAGCGTGCATGATTTTTTTATAACTGTGGAAGACATAAAATAACTAACTTTCTTTGGGGATGGATACTGTATAAACTGAAAGGAATGATTCAAATAGCTGTCGTAAAGCTGAGCTTTATGAATAATCTGATAAAATGATTAATCTTTAAAAGTATCGTAGGGTGGGATCTTCCAGTATTTAGTTTTATGGCCACTCAATCTCAAATTGGCCAGATTTTAGGACGGACGCAGCCGATTTGCCCTTTTTTGTAGGTAGGTACTGTCGTTGCTGCAAGTTTTATGGAGGTGATGTTGGTTTTGGTCTTGTTAGGGTCCTTGGAATGATCATAGTGTGTTTCTTCTGTGATTTCCTAATTAGAATCCAAAAAAGAGGGGGGGGGGAGAACACTGTATTAGTTTCTCCAGCATGTAACATGTATACAGCATGACGTTTGTGTTTATTTTTTCCACCCACCACTCTGCCTGGTCAGAAAGTCAACTGCGCGCTTGTTTAGTTGGCTTTGATTTGGTTTCAATGGCTTACCTTGCCGACGCAACTCTGTCAAAGAGAAGAAGAAAGGTTAAACCGCCGCGCGCTACAAATAAAAAAAGATTGAAGTCACGATCTCTGAGACACAGCAGACGAAGAGATGGCATAATAAATAAATATATCATTTTATTTATATTATTTTTTAATCTTAGTGCATTTACAATCTAATTAATCAATGAAAGTACAGGCAATAGCACGGCAGCAGACTTTGAAGAGCACGCCATGGTCGTTCCGTTATGCGATCTTGGTCTGGATTTGGTCACACACACACACCAGGGTACCTCCCCCACCCGGAGATAATTGTTGTGCTTGACATGCTGCCTGATGTAGGACAAAGTCTGATCAATGTGTGATGTTGTTTGGTTCATTGTCGCATTAATTCAACTACCTACAAGTTCTTGAATTCGAATTAACATTAAAAGGCTTATGTGATCTCCAATCTCTGTATTGAATATTGTGGCTTTTGTCTTTGGTCTCTGTCGTGATTTTGGTGCAGCATATTATATTTGTTAAAGAACATTTAGAATTATTATTACTGTGAAATGCATGTTGTTATTTGTGCACATTTATGACATTGAGTTGGATCATTTCAGCCGTTCTTCTACGATATCTCATCCTTTTTTCTTCCCGATCAGTGTCGGTCTTGTTGTGTCGGCAATGACTTTGTGTTTGCACTAATCCGCGACATAGCCGCCATGTTTGACCGGGCTGCCTAGCCTGTGAAAGAGAGAGAGAGAGAGAGTACTATATGTGTTGCTCTTCTGTTCCATCTTGTCTGATCATTAGCGGTAGAATGTTTGATCTTAGATATGGTGATATAATAATAATTGTATCGACAATTACGTTTATACTACTTAATTTCTAAACACAGCACCGCGAGGAGAACTACCTCAACTAAATCTACAACTTACCGTGCGCTATAACTTACTACTACATTCTTAATATTTCTAAATATATAGCGAGTAAATTTATATACAGTCGGATAGTAACCCTAATCATAATGCAATGCCTGTTTGTGGACCGTGGAGAGAGAAGAAAGAACTTTTGCGACACAGTTCTCGCTTTTTTAGTGTCTAATTAGACATATAGAGGAAAAGATAGTGTTAGGATTTTTTTTCTTTGGACAATAAAATTAACTCCTTTCTAATTAATTGAACAATGGGCTTCCAATTCTGGTTTTGTGACGTATAGCACTAATAGCACCTATAAATATAGATTTGACCCATTAAAATGTTTGTTCTGAGCCAAAGATTTTTGGTAATGAAGTATCAGTCAGTTGGGAGCCCTGTTTTTTCATCATTTTATTCTTTTTGGTGAATATTATGTAAGCATTTCCTGTTTTAATTTTATTAATCGCCCATTATAGGAAATATTAGTTTTATGCTGGACTTGGTTTGTATGGCAATTGTTTTTATGATCTACACCAGTGATATTTCCATATTGTGATTAAGTTTAACCCTCAAATTTTATCTAGTGTCCTTTCTCAGCCCTGTGTATGCGAATTCAGAAACAGTAACAATTACTTTATTTGGCCTTTTTTATTATTATTCTTACCCATTTTGAACGTGGCGCCCGGGCATACTTTGTTTGAGCAGATTTGCTTGTTGCTGTGTTATGCAGACAGACACCTGATCTATTACTTAAGACTCAGTCTAGCCCTAGAGTAAATATATACAGAGGTCCGACTCTTGCTGGAGGTGTATGCAGTTTTATACTACTATGAGGTTGTTCTCAAT
>JAUYWI010116306.1:0-10587 GCA_034780595.1 Parotoplana pacifica
AAGGTTTTGACTTGTTCAACTTGTTGATTGTTAAGTGTAATGTTCATTTGATCCTGCCCATTTCTTGAAACTCGCATAAACTATATAATTTACAAATTTTCGACGTAAAAGACCTGATTGGAGTTTTTATCTTTTAAATTAATATATAAAATCGTCACAAAGACCGTAAACAAGTCTGTTAACAAAAAAGTTAAACAAGGTTTAGAAAATACTTACAAAAAGAGTTAACAGGGAAGTTAACGCCAGTAGCTAGACTTTAACATAGAAAATTAGCTTTGCAGTCAGGTCGTTAACGAAAACGTGGTTTTATCATTTACGTTCGTGATAACCCTTTGTTGATAATCCTCTGTGATTACAACAAATATTTCATTTTAATTTATATATTGAATTTCGCAGCATTTTTAGCTTATTTTCCTGCTGGTTCAAGCAGATCACCTTATTCTTTTATGGAGAATAACAACATCAGTGTTAAATCCAATTTAATCCATGGTTTTGAAAATAACTTAACGTCTTTTCCCACATGTGGGTAATTATGTACACCTCAAGGACGGCTAAACTAAGGGGACTGAAAACGACTCATTCTTCTTAAAAAATATGTGAGTCTATACTTTAGTTGAAGATATCTCTAAAATTACTTGAGCAAATTAGACATTTTTTTATGTCAACTTCTTCAGAATTCTAATCTGACTTCAAACATGCTAAAATGATTTTAATTGAAGTAACAACATATATTAAAAGACACAAAGTTTATTTTCATATCAAAGTTAACAAAAATTGCCTTAACCTCAACCTATTGCAAAGATTTTTGATACAGATACAAAAAACTGTTTAGACAACAAGGTTAAGCTTTAATAATTTAAAATTATATTTAAATGAAATAGCGATTTATACACAAAAACTTATACGTGAAGTACAATTTTTTTGATGACACACATTTGACAATAGTACCTAAATGCTTTACTGAGGAAAAGTTTCAATGTCACTAATATCTGACAAAATGTGCATTTTTGGTAATAACAGCCAAATGCTTTAATAATTTGGCTGAGTGTTCTATATGTTTTTCACTGGAAATTAAGTGAAATGTTCATCCAAATGTCTGCTATGAATGGACAATAAAAGTTACAGTTCACTAACTAACTGAATAGCAAGCTCTTAAAAAAATATGGCAAAGAAGTCGACATTTCTATATGAACATTTTATGAAGTTATTTGCTGAATTTCAAATAAAAATGTATACATAATATTATTCAGCTGCTAATTAAGAATGATATCCGCGTATATTTTATTATTTTCGTAAAAAGCATTAATTTAAGACATTTACAACTTAGCACGTCCACAAGTAGCGAGATATACAAATAAAATAGCCATAGGTTTTTAAAAGTCTATAAGCCCGAAGCTGCTGGTAAAAACTAATAGTTGGAGAGAATAACTTGAAGCACGACATGATGTATATATAGACCACATAGATTAAATGATTTAGACGGAGATATTCACCAGCCACTTCCATTGCTTGCAAGAAGCCAAGCGATTTTACGAGTAGGAGAATTTATGCTTGCTATGATAGGTCGGATTTTGAAAGAAACACCTGCCTTGAGTTTTGCTGATGAGATTATAGAACTAACAACTGATCACAAGCCAATCTTATTGCTAATACAACTGCTTTAATAATGTAATTTTCTTACAGAAACAATTAAAAAATGTAAGAGAAGAAACAGACGTTTCCATGGATCACCCAAGGAGTACTTGTACTTTAAAATTCTGAAGAAGTTGACATAAAAATGTTTAAATTAGTCAAGTAATTTTAGAGATATCTCCAAATAAAGTATAGACTCAGATTGTTTAGAGATATTGCGTCGTGTTCAATCCCGTTAGTTTAGTAGCAGCATTTTTCGCTAATTTACTTATTTTGCTTTATACAAATATGCTGTTTCAAGCAAACCACCATATTTGTTATGGAAAATAACACATCAGCGTAAAATAAACTTAAATCTATGGTTTCGAATACAACATAATACTTTTTACACATGCAAGTAATTACAATAACATACGTGTATATAAACATGAGAACAGAATCGAGGGTTGCTGATATCAATTCTCAATTTATTTAGAATTCCAGACTGTAGATTAGTGAAGCGCCAAGTGCAATAGAAGCTTGTATGCCGATTAATGCTCGCTATCGTGACATTGTGCTCTTGACTAGTCATATCGATGACACCGCCACAGGGTTCTACAACACAATTGATTTGACAGGTCTTTTGATAAACCGGTTAGAGTGGTCATTTTTAGACACATTATAGGATGATCATTTACTAGACTGACCAAATTGCCTTCAGTCATTTGTTACACCGGTCATTCATTAGAAACTACTTCAGTCATTTAGTGAATGTTGTAGGATCACCACAATTTCTAACAACATCAACAGAAAAGTCAGCAATATAAATTTTGAATGATTCAAAGCAATTTATTTTACCAATACCCATGTTTCGCACAGAAACAAAACAACATTACCCTTTATAACTTTTTAACTTATATCCCCAAGAGTTTGTCTTTAAAATTGCACTTCTTTTGATATCAAATATAGCTCTGTTGTGTTTAGTTCAGGTTCCACATAAATCTGACTCGTCTAATAGATAATAATTGAAGCCTGTATGATGTGAACTGGCTAACTCATTTTTTGCTGATTTTAAGTTAAATTTAGTTTTGAAGAAAATTATTTTGGCCTAGGTCCTATGACTATATTGCTTTCTGTTTCAGAAATATTTTATGTGAGAACCGGCTAACTCATCTATTTCTAACTTCTTTTCTGAATGAAAACCGATTAACTCTTATTTTTATTCAGAGTTAGCCGGTTTTAATTTAAAATACATACGTTGGCCGGTTCTCACTTTATTATATGACTTATTTATATGACAACGCTCTCTAGATGTTGGTTTATGTATTTTCTATTCATGTTAATACCTACAATAATTTTAGAATATCCAGAAAACCACAATGAAGCACAGAATGGTACTCCACATATAAACGATGGAAACAACAATGTACATAGACGGATCGATATCACGGACAAAACAGTCCAATGCAATAGAATGGAAGCAAAATAAAGCGAAATTAGCGCGTGCAGAAAGTAAGGAGTATTTAAAAAGGAAAGGTAAAGTTGTTCGACTTAAAGACTTCAAGGTTGTTGATCTATGTATGTTCGAAAAGTAATATAACATGGCCTTTAAGAATATGAAAACTGATAAATAAGAGCGAAGGAAAATGACAATGTGCTCATTACTACTGTTGATCCCGAAAAAAACCAACCGTTGCCATGGGTTTCAACTTCACAAACTTTTATGCTCGTCAGCTCTGGTTATACAATTTGATTAAACACGCAGCTGACAAGACTATGGTAAATGGTTTTATGCATTTATGGTTGGAAAACAAAGGTCGAAGAGGAGCCACAGAAGTTGGAGAAATGAAAACTGGTGGGGAATTGATCCCGTGTTCTGACATGTGCAGCGGACAAAATTAGAACTTTTTATTAGTGTTTTTGGCAACTACTCATTCTCCGCGGTACATTTTTATTGGTTACTCATAAGTTCCCAGTAGTAGGTCATTCTTTCAATAACAGTGACAGGGATGATGGAAAGGTAGAGGTGGCTTTGAAAAAGGCTGGAAATATCTTCGATATCGGTGGCTATCGTGATGTCACCGTGCAGGCAAAGTAAAGCCAACACTTTTGCGTCACCGAAATGAAGGGGAAATTTAAGGCCTTTTGAATCTGGTGAAATCACGTATAAAAAATGACGAAGATGAACGAATATTTTTCGAGGAACAGGTGGAGCAGATACAAGTGATAGAATTTGGATCGTGTATTTACAAGCATTCCTTTCAAGAGGATGAGCACTGGAAAAAAGTTAGTCTTTTGAAAAGAGGTGTTAATAATCCACTACAAGCCCTAGATATACCGACACTTCCAGCTCGTGAACTTCCTCTGGACCCATTAAAGTTGGCAGACATTAAAAAAATATTGCCTTTTGTTCGGCCGAAGTACAAACCTTTTTATGATTCGCTGACAGCATCAGCAGCTGGTGAAGAAATTGATGGACTTTAATAGATGAACTTTTAACTGGTAAATTTTATATTCTGTTATTAAACTACATATATTATGATTAAACTAACTGTAAATCTTTTAATTAATATTTTTACGGTTTTCAGATTGTCAAGACTTATGCATAATTGAAAACTGACTAAGTGACTTAATCAATAATTCCGGAGACATCACATGAAGTTTAGATTTGTCAATAGTATAAAATATTTCTATTTGTGTTCTTTATGAGATAATATTATAATGAATAAAATGGAAATAAACGGAAATGTGGAATAAAACGAAAACGTTATGGCTCATTTCTGAAAAATGTGAAAAATAGACTTTGCCGGTTCTCATTCTACAGGCTTCAATTGTAATCCGGTCATTTGTCAAGTTTGGCATCATATGTCAGACAGATTATTTGTTAAAATATAATAACAAAGGAATGAATTGCCATTACATATCTAGCAGATGATCGAAATTTTATTTTCTACAAATACCGGTCTAATGAATGTTCTAAAGAATGACTATCTAACAAATGACCAATCTAACAAATTATAAGTCTAATAAATGACCTGTCTAACAATTGACTAGTCTGACAAATAACCAATGTAACAAACACCCGGTCTAACAGATGACCAGTCTAACCAATGACCAGTCTGCATCTCAACTCCTATCACCAGCCAATTTTGAGTAGAAGAGAAAAAACTTTCGTGTGAATATTTGATGTTTTACTTGCCCTAGATGATCAGACCTACTTCCTATTTATTTTATCGGGAAAATAAAGGAATCATACTAAAGCATTCACCATCAAAGGTTTTATTTAAAAACAATGCGGCTTTCAATTTATTTAAGAGATGTTTCACACATAGAAATGCAATCGGTAAGGTTCTACGGATTCCATATTAATAAAAAACATGAAAAGAAATTGAGGTAGAAGTGTAATAATACAGCAGGACAGACAATTTATAGCAACAAAATTTCATTTATTTCATTATCACTCACTGTATTAAAGATGGGCAAAACATTTAAATTAAAATTTAAAAATAATTTTATATAAAATTGTTTGGCTCAACCAACCTTCCTCTCTAGAACGTTTCCAAGTGATCCAGAAGCCTTTTTCATTAGGTCTTTGATCGGAGTTAGAATTGAAGAAGAAGCTAAATCCTGGCAATGTTTGCCTAGGACGACTTGCTGAACAACGTGTCATAGTGTTTCGAGATGTAAGATAACCGTTTTGCCATGGTATTGTTATCTAAACAATAGAACACACAAGTAAATTTTAAATTAAATTTCTGACCTATCACAATTCAATTTAGCATTTTTCTGATTCCAGTTAATCTCTTGTCGTCATGTTTGTGCAAAAACAGCTTTGTAGTCATAAGGTGGAGGTGCACAACCCGTAGGTATATAGACTGGGCTGAAATTTGGTGCACCTGTCCTTGGAATGTTTTAGAACAAGAGATATTTTTAAATCGATAAGGGGGTGCAAAATAATGACTGACCACGTCATCATGTACAATTGACTTGAAATTTGTGGAGGGGTAAAGTTGCACCAAAAAGATAATAATATCAAAATATGCTCAACGGAATTTTGTTTCGTGTTTCTCAGATAGAGAGATGTAGATCTCCTATATGTGAGGAAGACTTAAATCTAATAAAACAATCGAATATTCAAAAAATATTCAATAAGTAAGCAGAATTAATTTAGTATTGACTTTCTAAATATTTGTGAAACTAACGTTTCCCTAGAAAATCTGCTTACACTAAACCGATCGCTGTTTCTGCATCGTCCTCGATGATCCACTGTTCCAAGAGGACCCAGCTTAAAGTTGTGATAGGTTACGTCAACCTTCCAGCGTTCTCCAATTGGTCTTATTAGCGACATAGAACAATGAAAGTTTTTTGGATAAGTCAAATGTGGCCATCCTGGTGACTTGAAGACCCCATGTGATTCGTTACTTATCCTGTGACGACTGGCCATACAATGACAACAGTTGAATCCTGTGGAAAACATAGAAATTTATAAATACCTAGAAATACGATGACAAATCTCTCAATAATAATAATAAACTATATTTATAAAGCGCCTTATAAGCACAAGGTTTCTCAAAGTTAGACAGATATTTATTTTTGTTCTAATGAGCTGTATATTTGTCATTTTCTCAATACTTTTCCACATGCCTTGATATGAAGTAAACTCAGAGAGAATCCTTTCTACACTAAATATCCAAACGAGCAGCAAAAAAAGCCTTAAACTCAAAATAAAACCCAGAATTCTCTACAATCAATTGATCCACCCTGTTTTCGACTATCGAGCCTCAAAACTATGGATCATCTTATCGACTACTCTGCTCTATATTCCAAAAAGGAGCCAAATGATTAGTCCTCTCAAATACATCACCGAAGCTGACTTTCAAAACCTAGTAGTTTGCCGGTGGCATATGAGTGGCCAATTGAAGAAAAAAAAACAGAAAGAGAGAGAGAGAAGAAACAATCGTGACACATTATACTAAAGCGAAGATGTCTATGAAGATATTTATTTTTGATCAAAATTATTTGTGATTTAAATTACGAATTAGCGAGTGTTTTTTGTAAACCTGGTTGACTTCCGGGGTGGCCCCACCTTCTAAACTAACCATTTTTCCCTATAAGTCGAAATGTGACACACACATATCCCAATAAAAATGATGAAGATTCCCATTTTATGTTTTTAACTCAATACTGGGCCTTAGCTAGCGTCTTAAGACGTCATAAAATCAAAACAATTGACATTTTCTAGTTTGCATACTTTACAAGGTGCAAGTAAATTAAAATTTAACATATGGACTTAAACAATAATGGCTCCAAAAGATTTAAAATTGTCTATTATTATCATATATCTTTTGCAAACATGAATTGAGTAGCGGAACCTCTACCTCAGACAACAGAAATATCAAATATGTTCTGCATGTATATAGTTATTAACATCCTATTCCTCAGAGTACAAAGTCGGATTAGAACCAGTCATCTCTGACTAGTGTGATGCTGTGGGTACAAAAATGTTTCTCAGTATCTATTCTTTTTACATTCGCTGGCCGTCGTGTAGTTGGACACTAGAATCTAGAAAATTCCCAAACTTAATAAGGTCATATAGGGCTACTAGCTAAATGAATAATTCTGTCATATACAAAAACTGACATTTGTGTTTTAATGATACTTGTACATTTTTTATGTTTGATTTGTCGTCTGTTAATTAAAACAGTTTTTGATATTATATTTAGTAACTAATAGGTTGCATAGCATGAAATGTTTTTTTATGCTGGAAATGTTTCTAAGTGCCTATTTGTACTATGATGAATGTGACAATTGTTTATTATTTTTATTGCTTTGACTCACATGTTGAACGGTTTATGATATTATGTAATTATTCTTGTTTATATAATTCTGGAATTATGTTAGGTAAGTATTTGTACGTTTTGGTAAATTTGGTTTCTATTTTTTTAATAATTGATATTATTAAACTCCATTTCTATGTCGTAAGTTCAGTAAGAGTTATACCAACAACTCTCTATGAGCTACGGTCTGCACAAAGCTTTGCGAAACATTTTGAAATATCAACATGTCTGCTGCCTCAAGCATAAAAGCATGAATTCCTTGTCCATTTATAAAAGAACCTCTGTAGACAAAAAAGATTGAAATGTGCAAATTTATAGCAAATGCATTGAACAAAGAACATATTAACAAGCTTCAACATCAAACAGTAACGCTAGCAACTTATCCGACAATGAATTTTCTGATGATTTTCAACTGAATAAAGACGATTTGTTGGAAGAAGATCGAATTTGCACAGAAGAATTTCCCGTTAAAGCATCTCAAAAGAGACTACTGTTTTTAATTTTAACAACTGCAACTTTAATGCTCCTTTTTTTGGACCAAAACTAATTTTCATCTTTGACAGTTTATGATTTGTTCTTGACAAAATCAATATTTATTTTCTTTAAATAAGTATTTCTTATTTTGCACTATAGCAATGTCGTTAAAATATATTATTATAACATCTATTAACCATGATTAATACACATTCAGGCTGCGGCTTCGTGTTATAATATGAATATAGTATATTAATAATATTTTATTTTCAAACTAATCATTATAAAATTGTTTTCTATTGTTTTTTTAAATTACTGCTTTTAATATTTTAAATAAAATTCAATTTGTGATTTTAAAAGTGCCAAAATTAGGTAGTTCACAATTTGTAGGATTTGGTAAACTGTGCAGATCAGATTTCGGTAGATCTGATCAGAGCACAGTCTGGGAAATCGCTTGATCTCAGCCAGTTAAGGAAGGAGTCGTCCACAACGAAGTGCTCTATCATCAAATGTCTATGCTACATGATGATTTCAGATAGAAATACAAACTTATGACCTTTGCCGTACGTATCGCACTTATAGTTACAACACTAAAATAGAATAACAAAGTACAGAGATTTTAACAGAACTTGAATTGCTGAAAACCAGGTATTGTAAAGAGCCAATCACAGAACCTGAATTGCTGAAAACCAGGTCTTGAAAAGAGCCAATCACAGAACCTGAATTGCTGAAAACCAGGTATTACAAAGAGTCATTCACAGAATCTGAATTGCTGAAAACCAGGTCTTGTAAAGAGCCAATCACAGAACCTGAATTGCTGAAAAACAGAATTTGTAAAAGTGTAAGTCACTCACGTTGTACTGGGATGTCCAGTACTTTGTATTCGACCACAAAGCCTCTCCCAGCGACGTTCCCGCTCCTCATGGTCACCTCAATGACCATATTGGATTCAGTGGAATTGACAACTTTTTTAGTGCTATCAGTGAGAGGACCACAGTACCTGTTGGATAGAGGCACGACGCTGTCAGTCTCACGGGAATAAAATCGCAAAAATTCAGAAGTACAGGGCTGACGTAGATTGAGGTACAATAGCTTGACTGACACAAACTGGAGAGAAAGAATAAAATCATTGCAAGATTTATACAAAAAAATATGGTCGGAGCTTCTATTAATCAGATTATTACTTTTGTATTGTCGTAATTTAGTTATAAAAATTCCTTCTTCATAGCAGTTTTATATCCGTTTATAAAACTTTTCCCTCAAATTTATGTAGAACTCTACCGTCAAAAGGCAAAACAACGTGAATTGCTATTTTGTAACGTTTCAGGACAGCAAAGAAAAACACAATTTTTGGCTATAAAATATTTTAAAATTAATTTAATTTAATCATTTTTCTAGATAAGATGTATTTTAAGAATTTATTAATCATATTTCTTAAATTTACTTTTTAATAAAAACATGTACAGTGTCTAATTTAAATAAATTTAGATATAGATATTTACTTAAAATTAATATTATCATTTAACTAATTAGACGAGAATATAACATTTTTGAAAAAAATATTAAATAAACGCAATTTGTGAAAAATCCATTTGACGTTGTTTTTCCTTTGAACGGCAGAACTGTCATCCTAGAAATTTATTTTAAATAATTAACATATTAAGAATATCAATAATACAGAAAATCTATATTTTGAAAAATGGGTAAGTAAAGATTGGAAACTAATTTATAGGCACGGTTTCTTTCACAATTCCACTAACCTGATTGTTCGCCCCAAAAATAGACCATCGACATGGATAATTAAAGGTGTGCGCTGCAGAAGAGAGCGCACTGAAAGTAAAATTGATCCTGCCTTGGACGGTGTCATGAATGGTAGTGCCACATTCTACAAATATATTAAAACTAGGTCAAAAAGGAAGAAATCCTAATAAAGCAGGAAATATCACAGTTCGGAATACGCAATCTCTAGCTATTAAAAGAATTCTGAGACCATAGAAATGCATCTATTGTAGAGTAGACTAACTATTTCTATGTCAGAGCCAAATCACTCTTTAAGTTTTACAAACCTGGTAATTCCAGTTCACAGTTGTGTCCGTAGTGATTACGGAGGCAGACACATTGGTAGCCATTGAAGGTGCTGATACAGCGGCCCCCATTTCTGCAGGGTGTAGATACACAGTTGTTGATTCGCTGTCTACAGGATGGTCCTGAATAGCCCGGGTTACAGGCACAGGTGTAGCTTGAGGCTGTGGACTAAAATAAAAATGTAGGAAATAGACTTATTATAAACTTACAGTTATTTGTGATCAATTTGAAGAAATTGGCTACTCTAAAATTCACACATAAAATCTCAAAATAAAGCTTTATTTCCCCTCAAAATTAGTAGAAGTGCAAAAATTGGCTTATGCTTGGACTATGCTGATGAAGAATGGAGTATTAAATCTTCTAAAGACCAACATATCTCTTTACTACCAGAACAGTCTGAATGATAAAAGTAACTATTATTCCAAAAGATTTTTTGAAATTCTTGAAACAAACAATCTTACTCAACATATTGATGTACCAACTCATAAAAGTGGAAACACAATCGATAAATTCTTTGTTCGCAACATCTCAACAAATGACCCTGGAATCAGCGATCATTTTCTTATACAAAGTGACTTTC
>JAUYWI010116317.1:0-10587 GCA_034780595.1 Parotoplana pacifica
TCCGAATGTTGTCCATGTAGTTTGTCTTGGGTCTGCCTCTTCTCCGTTTCCCTTCGACTTTCCCTTGCAGAATGTCTCTCATGAGGAAACAGTCTGGATTTCACAAGAGTAACCTTCTCAATTTGCCAAAATCAACAGGATGATTAAGCTTAGAAGGACAGAAAGTTCGTTGGTGAGAAAATTGAAGGGATGCAGAAATATTCCAAGGGTCTCCATTGGCTGCATCCACTATCAACTTTTCCATGAGCATCGGAATTTGAAGAATATCTTCCGAAAATCGAGTAACTAGTTCTGCAATGATGCTTCAAATACTGTTTGCGATGATAGTAAGATACAACAGTAAACCCGTGAAAGTCACTACCGTCGTCAATGAGTTTTGGTACACGTTTATAGCGAGGAAGACAAGGTTCGCTGGTCAAATTTTGCGATTCAGATACTGTTGTTGATTAGAAGGATTTGAACTTTCGATCATCCGTAGTCTTGAGCAACTTTTGAGCAACCTTGGGTTTCAGAAACATTCAAATTGACATACTGTAGAGTTTTGACACTTGCTCAATTCCACTAAAAATAAGAAAGGACAGTTTTTTCCAAAAAGCATACTAAAGGTTTCCATTTTGGCTGCTAAGCCTCTAGATCTTTCTTCTCCCGTGGTCGTCACTAGATGTCCGATTAAATTCGTTAAAGGTTTCACACAATGCTGAATAATTGGACAATATAGCTTTGAAAGCGACAAAGCGCTTAGTCCAGCGTGTAGGACACAGTGGTCGGCTATTTGATGATTCTGGAGAAATGTCACCTTTAATCTTATTGAAGATAACATTTTGCGTTGAGAGTAATTTATCAGTTGAGAAATCTCTTGGGCTATGTCCAAAGCATCTCTTATACAGACAAGATCGCAAGTTAAAGACTGAAGATAAAATTCAGCCGATGAGCAAAGCAATGGATTGACAAAGCAGATGGGTTCTCTTTCAATATTAGTGTAGCAGCCATAACATGTTGGCCCTCCACCATACGCTTGTCCTTTACACAAACGGAGTTGGACATTATATCGCATTAGTGCATCTTTGAGAGCTTTTTTAGCGTATCTGATGTAATGTTCTTAACAGAATATAGACCAATAAAGTGTTCTTGAATGGAATAAGATTGATCCACCCAACTAAGAATGATGGTCATCTCTTCGACGTTACTAATATCTCTTGTCTCATCTGCCATTATTGTAAACCATTTGGCTTTTTATATTGATATTAAATGCTTGCTAAACATTTACACTCACTTTCAACTGATCAACTTGTGTATATTTTTTGAAAAAGAAGCAGAATACCTTCTTTTTAGAGCGACACAAATGTAACCATGTATATTCCTTGAACCAATAAGATTGCAAGACTCTTGAAGAGGACTTTGTTCCAACCTGCATATTTTGCCTTGTTGGTAAGGCTCAGTACTGGAACAATACTCAGCACTCACTGCAGGGGTCATAGGATTTCCTATTTACTAAGGAGATGACTGTTGAAGGAATGTCAGGCGCAACAGTCATAACGGATGAAGTGGAGCTGGCTGTTGAAGGAATGTCAGGCACAACAGTCATAACTGATGAAGTGGAGCTGGCTGTTGAAGGAATCTCAGGCGCAACAGTCATAACGGATGAAGTGGAGCTGGCTGTTGAAGGAATCTCAGGCGCAACAGTCATAACGGATGAAGTGGAGTTGGCTGTTGAAGGAATCTCAGGCGCAACAGTCATAACTGATGAAGTGGAGCTGGTTGTTGAAGGAATGTCAGGCGCAACAGTCATAACGGATGAAGTGGAGCTGGTTGTTGAAGGAATCTCAGGCGCAACAGTCATAACTGATGAAGTGGAGCTGGCTGTGGAAGGAATCTCAGGCGCAACAGCCATAAACTATGAAGTGCTTGAAATTGCAATTTTCTCAGATTCTTGATGATTTTTGCCATGTGAAATGTCACACATATATATATCCTCTTATTATTAATTTTAGGGTTCTCGTTAAATATAATTTAAAAAAATGTTATTGTTTCTTACCAGGTGTCAATTTGTTCAGTTTCTTAGCTTCCATTTTAAGGACACCACTAATTTCTGTACCTACTTCTTCTTTTACTATTTGACATTGTCTGAAACAGAAAGTTTGAAATTCTTAATATTGTCCGAAGGTATTGTATAAAACCAGCATGGATGATTTTTAATGACATCTAAGAAGTTTTTTTAAATTCTATCTTTTTAGAATAAAAACAATACACCTCTACATCCGAAATGGTACATCCTAGACCAAAATAAACTGTAGGTACTATTCGAAAGAGGATTAAAATTTGAATATACATATTTGAAAAATTTGCACAGCGAGCCTTTATATGATAGCAAATTTTAATAATGCCTGAAACTAGTATGGTATTGTAATACTTTTGTTTAAGACTTTTTAAATAGATATATCAATATTCTATGGTTTTTAAAATAGCCTACTATGCATAAAATATATTGATCATACAATTAAAAAATGTTAAATTTTATGAAAATAGAAATTTTCCTGGTAAGTTTTCCTGGAATCGAAATAAACAATAGGTATTGCAGAATAATGTGAAGCTGCATTGTGTTTAAATTATTAAAAAAATCGATATTTTAAATTTTATGATACGCTAGTTATACATGACTAAAATAATGGTTACGTGTGTTACTATTTATAGAAACAGCTACGCTGCAACTGACCCTTTAGAGAAGGAATGCAAGCGATGTTAATAGAAATTGACGAGTTTAGCCTAAATAGGTACTGGACTTATAATAAAAAATGTATTTAATTTAAAGACAGAAACATTAAAAAATAGCAGTTTAATTTCAAAAGATCCAAAAGATAACTTGGTTCGAAGATCCCAAATTTCACATAAATCGATTCAGCAGTTAGGAGTGTGACCAAGGGGTTGGCCAAGGGTTAATTGCTGCTGCACCCCACATCCAGGGACCCCCTTCTACGCCATAGTTTCCCAAAATTGAAGAAAAAATTCAACTACATGACATTTATATTAATAATTTTATTTACTGCGAAGTATACGAAGAATAATGGTGTTGAGTTGGATAGGATCGCCATGAGAAATCATCGATGTTCTTGTAGACCGCTTCCCTATTTTAAAAAATAACTAAATATTGCTTTGAAGTCATGAAAATTGTTCTCAAAGAAATCATTAATGGGCTGACAAAATCTTTTAGAGGTAAAAAAATAATTCAAAAAAATAATGCCATTGTTAGTCGAAAATAATAGCGACAGTCCAACAAACATCAAGTTCTCATTCTCAGGATCCATCGGCAGTTTGATTATTCACCAAACACTGTTTTACATTTAAAGAGAAAGCTGTCAAAAAATACACAAGACAGAGCAATAATGATTTTAACAGTAATTAATGATTTGTGAGAAACATATGAATATTTTCGCTTTTTTGCTTTTAATAATGATACAACATAGCGGTACACAAACAAAATTATTGAAAAGATATTACAAACAAACCTTATTTATTCTTAGCATCCAACGGGCTCATCTTTCAGAAAAATATAAATTATTGACATAGTTAAAGTAAAATTAACATGCCTCTTTGAAAACAAATTATGCACTCTCAGGGGATAAACTATCAAAATGCTTCTTTGTATGGTCATCAACACCAGCAACGTGTGTAATGAAATCAGTCAACACATAAAAGCACACATCATATGAAAAAGACAAATTGAATAGTGAAACAGCCGAATATCCTTTCTACAGCTAATTTTAGGGTGGAAAGCAATACAACCGTCAAAAGAATAAACGTGTCAATACTCGCACAACCTAAAGAAACAACCCATTCCTTGTTATGGAGATCTTTGATATAGAGATCCATACGAAAAAATATGCACTATAAATATTTGCAATGCTGCCAAAAAAGATTAAACTACCACCACGGTAGATAATGTTTTATAAATGAATATTCCATATTTGTACAATGTAGTAGGTTAGAGGAGTTCAAATACCTGGGTTCAATAGTTCAGGCAGATGGTGGATCTGAGAAAGAGTTGAATGGATGGGTGCATGGAAAAGGGTAAATGGTTATATATGTGACAGAAAAGTACCAGAAATGTGAAAGGTAAAATATATATAAATGTAGGACAATGGTGAAACCAGCAATGCTGTATGGAATGGAGACTGCGACTACTACAAAAGGGCAGGATAAAAGATGCAAGTAGCTGAAATAAAAATGCTAAAGTGGCCTTTGACGAGACTTTACAAAGTGAGAAATGAAAAGGTAAAGGAGAAGATAACTATTGGAAAATTGAAAGGAAAACTGAGAGAAGTGAGGTTCCAATGGTTAGGATATGTGATGAGGAAAGAAATGGACTATGTGGGTAGAAGAGTCAGAAAGATGAAGGTGAGTAAAAGTAATTTTAATATCTCTTTATTAGAGTGTGACTTTACAAATAATCTGGTGGGGCGCAAAATTATCTTACAAAAGTGGGGGGGGGGCTGGAAGCCTCAGTCCCCATCCCCCAGTTCCGCGGTCCCTAAATTTTATAAGGACTTCATTTTGAATAGTAAATATTTAAATTTTAGGTAAACCACAGAGATTTCCATAGAATTTTATGGATTATACTATAAAATTTCAAAGGAAATGCTATAATTATACAAAATCAGTTTCGCCTGATGCGTATAATGCATGTATTTGGTAATCTTCGTGCTATAATATATGTATATTACAATTTTTTGTGGAAATAGGAGAAATGTAGTTTTGAATGATAAACTAGTACACAAGGTTTCTATAATTTCACATATTTTTAATACTTTTCTCAATTGCTTCATTTCACAAACGTTAGGTGAAACTCTGTTTTATTTATAATTTTTGTTTATTTTGAATTGTCCCTTCATTTGTAGGTATTTTTTCTAATTGTTCTTCTGACAGTGATATTTCAGCTTCATTTCGATTGTTCTCTGTATCAGTCCACAAGAAGCGTCGTAACATATTTTTACAGAAGTTATTTTTAAACGTAGGCATATAATGAAATGCAGTGAATTGTAAAAATGACACTGATGTAGGTGACAAAAAAGTAACTAAGTTAGATCAAATAATGTCTGAAAACTTCTCTCTAGTTTGGAAATGATTTGATAAAACACACGATCTACAAATTCAACTGTTACTGAATGATATCTTCATAATAAAATCGACAATTTTCTTTAATCACGTTTCAGAAAGAGATGAAAATATATTTTGAAATCTTACTTTGGTTCTTCAAAAGATTTAAGTTCATTCATAATTAGGTACTTTCATAAAACATTTGCAACCGACTACATATATAAAGTCTTCAATAACTCGACAGCATGCTCAAATTAATATCTCACAGTTCCAATAAAATAATTATAATGCCACCATCAGATTGTAGAATTACATCACACTTTGAAACATTTGCATCAGAAACCTTCTTTGGTGGCAAGATCCTGAGTTGAACTGTTCAAGGAAACATAATTTTGTGGGTTAAATTGGTAATAATTCCAATATCGGTGTCGCTAACAACCACACTTAAATCTGACGACGGAATTTCATTAAAATCGGTCAATATTTAGACTATAATATCAGTGTAATCAAAGAAGGAGATGAAAAAGAAGACACGTTCATCGTATCTTCTACATACTTGGCCTTTGGATCCTAAAATGGTCTTCATATGAACTACATACCTTCGAGGGATCGACTGCTAGTCGCATTTATGACCCACGCCGAATTCAGGTCGACAATGATGCACAGAAATAAGAAATATTCATCTTCTATCTCCAAAAACTACTTGAATAATTTCGATAAATTTGGTACAGTTCTTACCACTATGAGAGTCTGAACAAATGATAATAATTTCAGGTACATACAAGAAAAATCAATAGAAGTTTTAATGAGAAGGGATAAAAAATGTTTCATTTTCAACGATGCTAGAAAACCCATAGGGCTAACAGCCAATTGGTTTAGATCAAGAAAAATGTTTGCTCATCTATGAAATTTTTTTGTACATATTAAAAGAATACAGCAACTGCTATTTTGTAAACAAAAAGTGTTTCATTTATTGAATGCAACAACTAGCAAACAATTAAACTGGTCGAGAACTTACAAAAATATTTAAAATTAAGTCTTGATGAATTAAATATTCCATTCGTCCACTAAATTGGGTACCAAACGAAACGCGTTTTACATAAGGGTATTGCGATTGGAGTTTGGTACATTTTATTTGTCTAGTTGAACAATTCTGGGTTGGTCCATGTGTGGAATATATACAGACCTTCAGTTCATTTCTATCGTATTCTTCGTTAAACCATGTTTCATATTTATTATAAGCAGGAAAGAGAATACCTTCGAATGGTACCTCCTGAGCGGGATAAAATGCGGAAAGCAGAAAGGTCTTGGTAGAAGCATAACGTCTTAAAATATCTGGCTGTTTCGGATCCCACATCTGAAAGAAGATGTCTATGTGCATTGGGCACAGGGGAAGGAATAAATTATCTTTCACTGTTTTCAATGTGACATCTCTATTCTTCAGTATTGTTGAAACAGAATCAGCAATGAACTCGCAACCCACACCTAACTTCCAATGAGAATTATTTTCAATAGTTGACAACACAATTCGTTGGTGACGCGATTCCTTTTCTAACTGACGCAACAAAAACAGGGCTCTTGGTTTATCTTCCCATCGTATTTCCAAATCGACATCGTCATCGTATGGAATAAAACCATGATGACGATTTGCACCAATTGCACTACCACCAGTTATAAAAATGGGAATTTGTGCCTGATAGAACAAAGATTTAATGGCTTTTAATGTTGGACGGAGATGATTCTCAATAAAGTCTTTTGCGAAGGAGCGTTTGAAGCATGGGTGATTGCCTGTCGAATTAAAATCAAATGAGTTATTTTGTTGATCAAAAAAATATGAGGCGCATCCTGTTGAAAGTTTAGTATATACAAATGGAGTAATCAGCTTTCTATAAAAAACACTGGAT
Source organism: Parotoplana pacifica (assembly GCA_034780595.1). Classification (NCBI taxonomy): domain Eukaryota; kingdom Metazoa; phylum Platyhelminthes; order Proseriata; family Otoplanidae; genus Parotoplana; species Parotoplana pacifica. The sequence continues at coordinate 6,996 of JAUYWI010116317.1, forward strand.
GTTCTCTGACGTTTCAGATGGCCTGTCAGATTCAAATGATCTAATACCTCAATGAAGCAATTAAATACCGAGTTCTTCGACCTTGCAAACATTGACGAATGAAAATTAAAAGAACTAAAATGCAGAGATTCGTAAAAATTGTTTGCACGATAAAAATCGTATATTTTGGTGGTGAAATTGAATGCTCGCTTTTCCACAACAGTGTCATTGTAAGATAATGGAAGTGACGTTAAATTTTGAGGTTGTAACATGTAATACAGCCCACATGAGACTACAATTAGACAGAATAAAAGAAATTTTATTTTATTTAATCTTTCCATTATTTACAATAGGCCTAAACAATAAATAGGTAGCTGGTATGGAATAAAAAACGTTCTTAAATACAAATTTGGATTAATGATGTCTGACAATAAATAATGACTACTAATTGTAGTGCCTACATAATATGAAACTGATTAGCTTATAGAATGCAGCATATTGACTTCAAATAGGTCATTAAATATCATTCATTAAATAGGTTACTTGTAACGGATTAACCATAAAATCGTCAGAATAAAGACACCTATAGTAAAAATTTATACTAAAAAATAATTGGCTTTTAGCTCCAAAGCTTAGCTTTTCAGAATTGGCTATTAGGATCATTGAAATTGGTCATTTTGAACCCTTCAAATTAAAAAATCAAATAGTTTCCATACGTGAAATTTATAAAACTTCCTCAGTACCCGATCACGATAAAGTCCTATCAAATTCTATCTTGAAATGTGTTTTTATTTTATTTCGTCTATTTTTCTCTATTCTCTTCTCTTCTAGTTCTTTTTTCCTTTTCATCCTTCTTCTTCTTGCTGTTAATTATTTCTAAATAATTATAATTTAACCTTCGCTTCTCACCTATTTTTATTAGAAATTGACCAGAAATATTGCTAAAAAATCCGCTCTTTCGAGAATTAAGCCCTCTGACAAAACAATAAGCAGTAGGGGTATCTGCCCCCAATGTCGTACAGGGTGGACCATAATTTCCAGTCAGTTTTCAAAATTAAACGAGTAACATGAATTATAAATATATTTACATTATTTAATGAAATATCTATACATAGAAATAAAGTTGGCACATATTTGCATTTCAAAAAGGCCGTCATTGTTTGTACACGCATCACATCGTTTGGAAAATCGGGAAATGTATCTGGAAACATTCCGACTGGTATTGTGTTCAGTTCTGTTTCAACACGATCGTGCAACTCTCCTAGTGACTGAAAGGTAAATCCGATAGGTGAGTAGACCTGTGCCCTCAAGTATGCCCAATAGTCGCAGGAAGTCAGGTCAGGGGACCTGGAGGTAAATTCAATGCGTCCCCTTAGCCCAGTCCACTGGTCTGCCATTTGATCATTGAGAATTTGTCGAGGCACCATCGTGTTGGTATAACATCTATTTCCTTCTTCGGAAATAAGGAACAACCTTTTTCGCTAAAATACTACAATATCAATCCACATTCATCGTTTCTCTGCTGATATCGAAAGACACTATTCCAGAAAAACTAATGCAAGCCAAGAGGGTCAAGTAAGATGTCTTTCCACAGTATTACACATGCAAACATTTGGATTTTCTGTACCCCAGAAATCGACATTATGCTTATTTACTAGGCCATTTAAAGAAAAACACACTCATCTGAAAATGTTAGTTTGCGCAGGAAGGTGGATCATATTGGAACTTGATAGTTAGTCATTGTTTTAAAAACTATAAACGTCTGTCATCATCACCATCTGTCAAGATTTGGGAGTAAAGAGGTTTGTACGGATACATTCTACTGAAGTTCGACTAATGTCTAATTTGTCTGATAGACGTCGTGTCATTCGTACTTCATGAAGGATATCCAAGAAAACTTAAGGGGAATTTTGGCACACCCCGTATACTCTTGAAAATACAGAAAACTTTATTCAAATGGGATGAGGGCTGATAAATACATCAAGAAGTTTATTTTTATAAATTCGGAACTCAATTCGTTCAGATTTACTTGGAATGTCATTCTTTTTACATAAGAAAACTTTGATTGTAGTTTATCGCAATCAATATTTCTTATAGAGCAATTGACAATGGGAGCATGCCGATAATATTTACTCAAATTTAAGTCCTGCCCAAATTCAGTTCTGTAGGCATCCAAGTATTTGTTATACGTGGGAAAAAGAACTCCCTCAAAAGGGACAAACTGTGGTGGATAGAAGACATCCCTGACAAATGTTTGAGGCTGTTCTAATCGACGGAGCTCGCCTTGCTTTCTTGGATTTGACCAATGAAAAAATATGTCAATTTGCATTGGACATAAGCCCAAATAATAATCGTCTTTTATGGTTTTGGTTTCTGAATATCCAGTCAAATTATTGAAGTTATTTATTGCCGGCGGTGTAAAATTGCAGCCAATTCCAATTTTCCAATGAGTTTCATGTGCAGCAATAGAAAATGCCATACGGTTATGAGGGTCTTTTTCTAAACTTCGAAGTATTCGTTCAGCACGTGGCTTATCTTTTCGGCGTACTTCCAAATCAACATCGTCGTCATAGGGGATCATGCCGTGGTATCGATAAGCTCCAATCGAACTTCCACCGATAAGAAAAATGGGTACCGTTGCAGCTTGAAATGCATCCTTTATAGATTTCATTACTGGTCGCATATGCTGATGTACAAATGTAGAAGAGAAAAAAGGCTGGAAACAGGTCTCTGGCAAGTTTAATTTGTAGTGCTGTTTGTCATAAAAATATGACACACAAAATGGTGATAAGTTGGTGTAGACAAAAGGTGGGTCAAGTTCTTTATAGAAAACCTGGCTTTGATCGTGGGTTTTTAGATGTTCGATTAAGTGCACGTATTTCAAAACATGCAGAAAACAGTCAAAATTAGTCTCTTGTTTTGGAATAGCAGAAGTTTCTGTCACCGTGGGGTCAGATAACAAATTGTAAATGTTCAATCGAGATGATAAAACAAAGTGACTGTTTCGATATAATACAAAAACCAGAAATAATAGTGAAAGTACAAACAAGAGAAATGCTTTGAATAGTTTGTTGTCTGTAAATTTCGGCATAGGTAATTGATAGAACAAAAATAAATGTATGGATCGGTTTACATGTATTTATATTTATCAAAGGTAGCTAACTAGCCAATTGTTAAGGGTACTCTACAAAATTATTGATCATAAATGTTGGTTTTAAATTGTCCTTGTGCCAGAGGTAAGTAGTAGGTACCTAGCGTAGTATCGTAATTGTTAACTAACTGTATCTAAGCCTATGGCAATAGGCTTGTTAGCTCGCAACGCGTGATAAGCAAGCTGAAGCCGTAGGTATACAGGGTGGGCCAAAGGTCACGCAGTATGGGCAAAAAGACAATATGTGATAACTAATGTATTTCAATCAAGTATATTTACAGTATAACAAGGAAATCCTAAATGATAATAACTAATATGAAGTGAATCCAAATTGAATGTCCAAATTCAAAGGAGATGTTCAAATTGCATACATAGGGGAACATGGGGCAAGACGGACCCTCTAAGATTCAAGCTCAAATTTAACCATAATCAAAGGTTTATATATATCACAAATTGATGAAA
>JAUYWI010116328.1:0-10587 GCA_034780595.1 Parotoplana pacifica
AGCTAGCTATATTTAACACACACAATCACTGTACCCAATTTATGTTTTTACCTGATTAAACGGTTTATCTGTGAAAATTCGTAAATAAACCTATTACACCGCAGCTAATGCTTTTTGATATTTTATCCTTCTATTTTATTAAATTGTCTGAAGTTTCTAAATGAATCTTATCAAGTATAATAGGCACCTATTTTTTGTTCGGGTTTGTATTTTCTTCTATATTATGCAGTAAAACAAATGCATTGAAAATAAGTTGATATCATTCTCTCTTTCGTCAGCAGCTATTTTTTAGATTTTACTAACATTTTCGTTTTTGCCCACATCACCCATATTTAACTTCCAGATTCCTCTTTTATTTTTGGACTCTTTTCTTCATCTAAAGTTCTGTTTTGTTATTTAAGCACCATTTTCCACTGCAGATAACGTCCATGAGTTTCGTTTTGTCTGCTTAGATTCAAGATTTTCTTCACTGTTCCCTGAATTGTTTTATGCCAGTTTTCTCTGGAGGTTATGATAATCACAAATGCAGCACAAGAAAGTTTTGGTTAATGTATTGGAAAATATATTTAAATTAAATATCTAGACTCATCATAATGAATTTCCATCAATACGTGTAAAGATCACGTATGATTAGCTGCTCAAAATTTAAATATTATATTTAATGATATGTTGGGTGTCAGTTCTACTTAAAACCATTAGCAATAAATAAATGTTGCGATATAGCGGTTCCATTCAAAAATTTGTAAGTAGATTTATTTTATTAATGCTTTTAGAGGGTACATATAATCTGCAATAAAATCGAAACAGGACTATTGAAAAAGTATCATAAAATGAATCATAACACCATTCTCTTTGCCACTTGAGATTAATCAATAATATTAGCAAGAGTAGACCACTTTGGCTGACTGACGACCAAAGTGACATCATAAATAATATAAAATAAGCGATAATTGCCGTCTAAAGCGATAAAATTGCGACCCCCATTTTATTGTCGATGAAAAATAATTTAGCCTTCTACCTCAGATACTTAGGGTCGTAATTTGGTTTAGTAAAATGAATCTCTCAGGCAAAAACAGAAGTATCTAAGAATCCGATTAAATAAAATATGCAATTGTTCTACATTAAATTATTCCATTTTATTGACAAGATTTTCTGTATATAACTGCTGTTGACAGAATTAGACGGTTTCAAACAGACTGATTTTAGGCAATAAAGCAATTACAAGCAATTTTGGTGCATAAATAATATTAGTATCTAAAATGCTGGCAAATTCAAATGTAGTTAATTAAAAGAAATTTATTTATAAAAATTTAACACATCAAAACGAATTTGGGACCAGTATTTAAATAGATATAAGAAAATGATACTATAGCAATCTAAAATTAATATACAAAATTGCTTCTAACAGAAAGGATAACTGAACTTGTCATGTAGTCTATAAATAATTGATAATTTAAAAAAACAGAAATACAAAAGAATGATTTATCACTTAACATTCAAAATAGAACAATTTTTGTAGTTGCCTTTCGTACGTTTGGAGGTCGGAGAAATGGTGCCGGTTTCTGATAGTGAAATTGCTAGTGAGACAGCTTGCCAATAAATTACTTAACTATGTACATATACAAGTGTTTTTTGAGACAGACACAGTCCAGTAAATTTGGAATATCACATATGTACACTATTTCGATCTAATTATATGAGACGCTGGGACAACTTGACATGTATCTGTCTAATGCCTAATAGGCTTATCGAACTCAGTCAAAGCTGACTCCTTTTAAAAACTATTAAAATATCGAACGAATTAATAGCCATTACTTATACAAAAACAATTGTATCAAATTAATTCTCTTTTTAGTAAAAATAAAAAGTTACCTACTGAACTTAGGACGTTTCTAAACTGTTAGATGGTACCTACCCAAAATAAACAGTAATGTTAATGTTATCAACAGCCTAGGCTGCTAATTCGTCTACAATTAAGTTCGTTAAAGGTTGCACAAATGAAGCACCTACACATAACCACAATCTTTCTTTGGAGCCCACAAATAAAATAACCAAAATCGACTAAAACGGTTAAATTAAAAAGCATATAATTGTTTTTCTTGGACGCTAATTAGCACCATCAGAAAATGTATCTTATCAGCCACAAATGATCTTCAGAATCCCATCTATTCCTGATAAAATTGGTCATTATTTGCAGATACTAAGTGGGTACCCACCAGATTAATTTTCAGTGTAATTTATGCGACAAATCACTTTGTATCTTCACCAATTTAAACGATTATAGCTTGTATTCTGTACAGTACCTAATTAAACACAGTGAATTAGTGAAATCTTAATTAAAGCTGTAAAGTGTTTGGTTTATGTAATTTACTAGCCAAATATGCGACGCATTATGTGCAATAAATGCCACTTTCGTTTTATGGACCGGATACCACCGTCTCAGCTCTCAAAATGGAAAATTAAAAAAATGCAAATGAATGATTCATGACACAGGACTACCAAAAATGTTTCTATTTATTCATGAGTAGGTAACAACATCAAAACTAAATCGCCTAAAGGCTATAATAGATTCTATCTGTGGAAAACATTGAAGTTTCTATATTATGCTTTAGATAAAATAGGTATCCATCCTACAGCAAAATATAAACTGTCCCGTCATTCTGTGGCAAACAAATTGCTTCACAGGGTTTTTCAAATGTTCTACATGACATGCTAAAAGTTCTAAAAAAATCATCAATGCGGGAATTCTAAAAATCATACAAAATGATCGTTCCTGTGATATTTCCGTATCTCTTTAAAAAAATCCAATTATTCAACAAAACAGCGTATAATTTACGATGTTACCTTCTGATAATGATGTTATAAACATCTAACAAAGCTTTTTGTAAAAATATATATTGTTTATGTCAAATTTATATTTCTATATTATTTAATAGGATTTTGTCTAATTTCCCATTTCCTTGAACGCAGGACAACACCTTTTTTAATGCTTAGAAGACGAACCGGTTGCTATAATATCATCAGAAGGCAATACCATAACTTATAGGCTAATTGGATAAACAAGAAAAATACGATATTTTAAGTGATAGAAAATTAACATAGAAACGATCACTTTTCAGAACTTCTCCCGCGGGAGATAGTTAGAACTTTTAGTTTATCACGTAAAACATTTGTGAGATACTTATTAAATCCGCTAGGTTTAAGATTGGACACTAGAATGACTAGACTAAAACATTACGAGTAACCTAATGAGGGAGATAAAATGTTTATACATTTGAACAGAATTATCAAGATATTAATGACTTACCGAGCTAAAATCACTCAAACAATGTTGGACATCTGCTGTTGTTGAGTCTGCTGATTTGAAGAATTGCTGCTCTGATTCCAGGCTGAAGATGCGGGGCTGGGCAGCAGCGGTTGCATCTGATGGTACTGTGGGTGGTAGCCAAGTGGTACCTGATTCATAGCTGATGTTGTTGAGGGCTGCGGGCCAGGGGGTGACTGATAGTCAGGGAAGTGACGGGCGGTAGAAGACGGTGCAGAAGGATAGGCCGAGGAACTTCCTGAAGCGGCCCAGCGTCTCATTGATTCTGGGGATCCTCTGGAATTTTGGTCCTCTATACCTGGATATGATGAATGTTCTGGTAATATAAAAACATTATATTGCCAAATCATATCCTAGAGTAGGTATAAATATTGTACTTAGAACAATTTTAATACTTCATATCAAAATATACAAATGATTTTATTGAGACATGTGCCTAAAATTCAACTGCTTATTGAAAAATAAAGTACACTTATTGCTATGTGTTATAGTCTCATGTCTTCATCAAATTATATAAGTTTACTTAAGTTAACTCCCACAATTCATCATTACATTACTATGTTTATACGTGTAATATTTTCAGAAAACTATCATGCACAAATTACAAGAATATCAACTTTTTTGTGATATAAAGAGAAGCAAAATTTACAAACCTAACTTCTGGTTCTTGGCAATTGGAAACTTGTTTTGTGGTACAGGACAGCAGCAACACACCGAATAATTCCCCTCTGTTGTTGATCTGAGATTAGGACAGCAAAATCGCCGCCAAGCCATCATAGTTTTACTGCTCCAAATCCAAACACCACTTGTAATACCCAGCATTAACTGCATCAAATATTTGATCATAAATACTTCAAATTGTGGTCTTGGTAAAGCTCCAGCCCCTCCTAAGCTAACTAATCGTTGTTCATGTGAAGAACAAACACCGTTAATATCCCCCCATTCTCCATATTGTGCTTTCGGATTGATTAATGCCTGCATAATCTTGATTTCTGATGCACGTTTTGAGCTTCGAGAACTACGACACAAATCAGTAATTTGTGCCAAACTCCATGAGGGACGTTGGTGCCATTCGTAAATATAACAGCCCAATACGACACTAGCAGGTACAATATAGAGTACACTGAAAAGGCCAATGCGCATTATGAATTTATCCAATTTATCCGTTGTTGAAAGAAAAGGTGGTTTACCATTGAGATGGTGGTGGTTAGGCGTAGCAGCAATTAAACTAGTATTTGCACCATTCACGGGTGGAGTTGCCTTTATAATTGTGCGGATTCGGGGCATAGAAAGAAAGCCAATTAATAAAAACAATAATCCAACTATAAGGTAAATTGATAGTGGAATAATAAGAAATACAAGCAAGGATGTTGAATTGAAAACTCCTGTAAAGCACACACCAGACAATGGATCACCTTCAACAGCTCCGTAGATCAAAGCAGCTGTTGTTTGTAATGCAGGTAGTGTCCAAGCCACCAGATGAAAATAAGGTGATTTCTGTGCCAGTGATTCATGGGCCCAGTTTCTCCGAGCAGCGAGATACCATGTTACACCAAGTATCACCCACCAAACACTACTTGCAGTAGAGGAAAAATACAACAATATAAAGACAATAACGCATCCCTGCGATGACTTTGTTCCTTGGCTCACCAATTGAGGCATTTTGTTTTGTTGAATTATTTCCGGTTTGGTAGAAGAAAAGGGTCCAGAACAAGACACATTTTGGTTAAGAGTGTAACCTGCCAAATGTACCCCAGCAACGATCAGATAGCAGGCAGATAAGTAGATAATAGCACGTTCAGGATAGTGAAAACGTCGAGTATCGATGAGGAAAGTAAGAATTGTGGACAGTGTGGATAGAACACAAAGGCTACTCCATAATCCAATCCAGTTTCTTGAAAAGACTCGAGATGAAGGACTGGAGAAGAAATGCTGATTGCACGGTAGGCCACAATTAGGAGTTTCCTTTCCTGACTTGTCCAATGTGATAGAGTAAGCATAATGAGCTGGTACTCTAAGAGCTATGGGACATTTGAATGATGTGTCTGCTTTAGTAAGTAGCTGATGGGAACGTCCTTGGTCAGAATTTGAAGTATTAATACGAAAACACAAATTATTCTCTGGATATTGATCACATGCCATCTGTTCTGGCCACTAAAATTTAAAAAAATATGCAAAAATCATGTAAAGCTGTTGGTTAAATCAACAAGGCTTTTTTTAATTGTTAAAAGAGCCTTAATCAATTGAAATGAAATTTGGCAGCCATTATCAAAATTTTCTAGAACTTTTGATATAAATATGCTGGGGGTCTGACAACCCTAAGCTTATGTGACAGTCTTCTAAAATTATGATGGGCCAAAATCAACTAATATTGGAATTCATTATTATTAGGCAACTACCAAAATTATTATTGCTTAATATATATTTAAGAAAATTAATTAATTTTTATTCACCAGCAAAGCCACTACAAGACTCGTTTCGAGCTTTGTGGGTCTCATCAGTTGTAGGTAGGCCACAACCTGGACTGTCAGTGTGTTGGGCGAGTGCCTTACCCACTGAGCTATCCAGGCTGCTGGTGAATCCAAGCTCTAAGTTGTAATTTAGACAGTACCAACTATATTTAGCAACCTATTTTTTAGGCAACTACTAACAGTAGTAGAAGAAATTAAATCAAATGGAAACAGAAGCCTGGCTCAAGCTATGTTTCTTTTATCAAGTAGAAAAGTGTTCCCACAACTGTAAATAATCAAATTAATTAATTTTTATTCACCAGCAAAGCCACTATGAGACCAGTTTCGACTTTTTTGGGTCTCATCAGTCATAGGTAGGCTCGAACCTGGACATGGGTGCAATATAAGTCATATAATAAATAATTTTATCTTTTGATTAGAATTCTTTTAAATCCAGGTGATTTATCTAGTGGTAACTGCTAAACAACTGTTAAAAATTTGATGAAAAATATTAAAATTAATACTCTAATAAATTTTGTTACAAATGATGCTTTTTGTTTTAATAGAAATAATAAAAAACAGGTATACTTTGATAAAAATATACTACTTATTTATATTACTCACAAATGATAGCCCAGGACAGCCATTTCAGCCTGTTGAGCCTCATCAGCTAGGCATAATCATTGCCTGAGTAATATAAAATGATCGTATATTTCAAATCAAAGCAATTTTTGCCAATTTTGCATAAAGAGAGAAAAAGAAGATATTGGAAGCCTGTTTTTTTATTAAAAGGCACTCATTCTGTCAAAGCAGGTTCTGGCCAATTAATGTGTTTAAAAGTACTAATAAAAAAGAGGTCTACTTTGAAAAAATTATACTCTAATAACTTTTGTTACAAAACATGCTTTTTGTTTTATTTAGAAAACAAAACATTTTCTAGACAAACACATTTAATACTAACAGATAACTATAGTTTTTTTTGTATAAATTAAGAGAGGTAATGTCTAATAGGAATAGGTTCAATGTTTTTTCAAAAGCAAATATTTTATATATATGAAACTGAACCAATTGAAATTTAAAACATTGATTTGAACTAATAAAAGAAACATTTTTTTTTAATTTCAAGATTATAGATCATGTGACCTTTGGTTTGGATAGTCACTTTCAATTAATGACACTAAGTTATGTTGCTTGAAATTGACTCATATCATAGGACTAACAGTTTTTGATTTTTTACATTTAGACTAATATCTCAACAATAATAGATATAAATGCTACATTTTAGAATTCTAACACTAATGGATTTTGTAATAATCAAATTTTGTTGTTGAGATATTTAATATGACCTAGGGATTTTCAATAGTTAGGTACCTACACACAATTGAAAAATGTTAAATATTTCAGCAACAAAATAGATAATTACAATTTGTTGTTTAAAATATATTAAAATTTGTGATATAATTATATATTTCTAAAATATAGCATTCATATCCATCATAAATGCTGAGTTATAAGCCTAGATGTGTAAAAACAATAATTGTCAGCCCTATTATATAGGTCAAATTAAAAAGAGACCTAACAGTGTTGTTAGTTAATTGAAAGGAGTTAAACAATATTTGAATCATTGAATAACAAAGGTTGTTATTATTGTTCAGTTCTAGTTCATTTAAAAATTAATGTTGTGGCCCCATTAAGCTAGTCCAAACCAAAGGTTACAAGACCTATGACCTAGAAATTTTAAAAATATGTTTCTCATATAAGTCAAAGTCAATGTTCTAAATTTCAAAATATTTAGTTGAGTAGTTTCAGAGATATAAAAAATTGTCCTTTAAAACTCAACCTAAAGTTAGTGACAAACAAAAGTATAAAGTTCATAGTCCCTTGTTATAGTATGTCCCTGAATAGTTTCCTGCAATATTTGACAAACTTGTTATTTATCTGATAGGTTAGTAGTATACTGTAGCATATTAATATTTTCTGTCTATTTGGCATTAAGTAAAAAGGAAATATTTTTATTCAAAGTCAAAATTAAGGTCTACTGACTTGGACCAAGACTGAATTAAGTTGGTTCATAAATTTTTATTCTCAAACTACAAAAAATGAACTAAAAACATATACTAAAAGTTCATCAAAATAATGATGGACCTGACCTGGTATGGTGGTGTTGTAGACTAAGAATCTAATATACATTTTTAAACAATTTCTAAAAAGAGTGTCAGTTAATTTTGTCTAAAATAATAATCAAGCTTAAAGGTAAATTGTCTGTTCAAAGCTGTCATGACAATGTACAAATCACTTTTGAGGGTACAGCAAACATTGTATGCTAGAATTTTCTGCAAAGAAAGGTTGTTACAATGATTTGGCAGAGTCTGAACTTTGTAACAAACTACTCTCCATTTATCTCAAAACTTTACTGAATAATATGACCTACAACAAATTCAGAGTTCAAAGAAACTTCAACTCAGATTCAGTATAACATATAATAAAAGATATTGCATGAAAATTGACAAAGCTCATAAACAAATTAAAAAATAAAACAATTCTTTCCAAAATATAAAAAATACATAACAAAATTTACTTCAAACTTAAAGCTCTCTGGCATATTAACCCATAGTAGACTGTATTTTTATATATTTGGTCAACTTCATGTGGCTGATCTGGCTGAAATTTTCCCATAAGATTTGAGAAAATTTTCATTTAAAAATTTAATACTGTACCTTATGATGTCATTAAGTCAAGAAATTTGTCATTTCCTAGTTTGCATACTTTCTAAAGTCCAATTAACTGAAATATGGCATATATGTTTCTTGAGTAAAAATAATTAAGATTAAAATTTTACTTATTTAAAATAATATCATTTTTAGGCTAAAGTTTATCTAGTTTTTTAAATCATTAAATAAAATACTTTCAAAATCAAATAAATCAAATCATAATATGCCATGTCTGTCAAATTTGGCAAAATAGACTTTAAAAGCCATCATGAAACAAAGTTTCATTACAAATTAGTTTATAATATTTATACTAAATTAATGGCTCTAAATAATTTATAATTGTTTACAATTACTCTTTGGAAGATTTCAATTATCAAAATAGAAACTTAGAAAAATTAAATAGACGGATTTCTTTATTTGACACACAAATCATATACTTATTAACTAAGTTAGATATGTAAAATATGAAGGAGTTCCAGTAATAAATAATTTATTAGGAAATTAAACCTGATATTTTCATCTCTAAACATATAGGATTTTTAGAATATGGAATTTTTGATACTATTTTTTTAAAACTTTTCTTGAATCAATATTTATAAATAAAATATTTTAACATTTATTAGATATCTACCAAGCAACAATTCTCTGGAGTTAATTTTTTTTAAATTATACCTTAAAATTAATATTTTTAATAAGTAGGAACAAATGATGCAAGTAGTAAATTTACCAAATATAACATTACATTTTGAAAAAGATGTACATTTTGAAAATGAGAAAATTGTACATACCTGGCTATGCCTCTTAAAAATAAGTTTAATTTTCCTAAGCTAGTTAAGTAAAAGAATGTGTATGAAAATTAAAGAAAGGTTTTATTAAGGTTTTATTACATACTTATTGAAAGTAAAATTATAAAAATACTTAGACTGATTAGTTAAATTGTTTGTCTAAGACAATAAGAAGTGCAACCATAAAAAATCATATTCATATTCTATATAAATTTAAAAAAAATTCTTATAAAACTTTTAATCAGTTGAAGACTATGTTTGCAAGATTTTCCTCCAAAAATGCCTGTATCTAAAATTTAATTTTTATATATAAAACCTGTGCCTGTTCCACTTAATAAACTTATATAATTTCACTTGTCACTATTACTAATGAAGAAGATAAAATTTAAAATTTGAATTCTGGTACCTATATACTAGAAAATGTACATCTTACATAATGTTTCATATATTTTTACATGAAATCAACACTTTAAACTATATTTTCTGTACCTAAGATCTGGTTAAGATCTACCATTAATTTCTTTTGCATATTTGGTTGCCAACACAGTTGTATTGGTGAAATAAATTCACTGTTTCCCACATCTACCCTGCTGACATAATTAGGTCATTATATATAATAGAGTGCTTATATTAAATACTTACATCATATCCAAAACTTATCATTATTGGTTGACATTTCATTTTATTAAGTAGACAAAGAGATCTACATGGAGGAAGATGAGTTGCTAATTTTGTACAAATAGGAAAGAATAATGAACACAAAAAGAGTTTTAATGATGAACTACAGTTCACTTTAATAAGTGGTTCATATGAATGCATCTGTCGATTAGCTTCATCTTGAGTAATTTGTCCCATTGAGTTGGGGAATTCAGTAAGATGATATCGAAGTCCTTTACAGTAAGTACCTGTAATTTCTTCACATTTCGATTTAGTATATCCTTCACCGTTTATGAAATAAGAAAAATCTATTAATAATAACACTATAAACGAAATATTAAGAAAAAACATTTTGCAAACGAAAAATAACTTTTTATGATATTTTAAATTACGCAATTATATTCGAGTATTCAAAACAAAATTAGTTTAATTCCTTAAAACATTATTTTTCTATAAATACCAAGTCACTGATATTAAGGTCTAACTTAATCTTTACAGTTTGAAATAGGAAAATCTTACTTTATATTCTCTCTAACAATAACTGAACTAAATTTTAGTTTATTAATTATTGCCAATAATTCCATTTTTGGTATTGATATCTTAATTAGAAATACCATTATGATATCGTGTACACCAGCGGGCGTAGCCAGGAAATTGAC
>JAUYWI010116339.1:0-10585 GCA_034780595.1 Parotoplana pacifica
GCATGTTTGCTGAAGGTGTAGTGAGTATCAAAGGTGATACCTAAAATCTTTGGTGTTTTGTTAAGTGGGATTTGGATATTGTTTATCTGTGTTTTTGGAATATAGTTGGATTGTTTTTTGTCACATGTAAAGAGTGTTGTGGCACATTTTGAAATGGAGAGATGTAAGTTGTTTAGAGTTAAGTAGCTTTGGAGAATGTTGAGATATTTATTTGTTCTGTATTCAAGTGTGGAAATGTTAGTCCCATATGTGTGTATGTGTGTAAGTCTGACTTACATAAGCTTTTCTCAGAAATGATAACTTTTGAACAAAAGTATAGGTCATAAAATCATTAAAATTACTTCAAAGTTGGCAAAGTAGTGCTAAAAAATTGCAGAAATTCATGAAAAAATTATATCCCTTCTACAACTTGTTTTCTTCCTATCCTAATATGGCCATGTGGTTTGGTGTTCCTGTATTTTCAAATCTGCAGGATCTTTTGTCCCAGATAGAATCCACATGTCAGAATTGAATAGACATTTTAATTTCACATTTTTGTTAATGGAATTATTTTTTTATTATTTAAATATTATTAATTTCTGAAAAAGCTTTTCTCAGCATTTTATTCATATAAATGAAATTTCTATTAGGTATATTATTATAATGTATTTATTCTTACCTTTTGGAAATCAACAAAATTTCAAACCAGTCAAATTGTCATGGTGATTGTTATGGCAAAAAATGCTGAGCATAACCTGCCTCCAGATTTTTCCATTTCACATATAATTCTTTCAATCTCATGTAGTAAGTCCAATATGGAGCTTTTTTGCAATTTAAACAAAATAAAATATTTTTTCCAAGTCAAGGCTCTGTCTTTGCTCTCTGTGTTGAAGCTTGAGTTTATAAATAAGTGGTGGAAGGTAACAATGTTTTTTTTTTAAATGACAGTGCTTTGGAAGATAACAGTAACTCTTCATTTTCAAATGACTGTGGTTTGCATTTTGAACTGGATGTTACTTTACCTGATTCTATTGACAATGTTGATATTTTAAGTCCAATAAATAAAAATCTTTTCACCAGAAAAGTGGACTGTCCAGATGTTCAGGTGCATCAGTTCCAACTTCAAAGCTATCTAAAATTGATCCACTAAGAAAAGGATGGGATCATTCTGACTTTTTCCAGTTAAGTTGGCCAAACTTTATTACTGCATATCTTCATAAAACAGTGTCGATTCTTGATCAGCCAAGTGGAAAAATGGTTAGAAATCAACCAGATTATGAATTGCTTGAAATGTTGACATTCAGAAGCATAAGTATTATGCAAAATACATGGATCTGAAATACAAACCACAAATAACAAATTATGAGAATATATTGGAGCATGAGGTCAGGAAAATGGAAAAAAATTCAGCACAGTATCAATTTGGATTAAGAAAATATCAATTAGTTGCTCAGCTTGTGGATGTGGAAAGGCAAAAATATTGTACTTCCATGGCTATGACTGTAAATGAATTAACTAAAATTCAGTAAGAAGAAATTGCAGTTGAGAAATGCAGAGTAACAGCCAACATGATGCACACAGTTTATGCTGAAGCAATGATGACTATTCCCCTTTATTCACATCCCAAATTACTTGATTTATTACAGAAAAGTGGTCTGAATTTTGGACTTCACAACAAAGATAGCTTTGCTGCTGCTGCAGTTAGATCCATTGTGAATAAATGTACACAAGACTGCTACAACATTTGAATGAGAATAAAATGTTTCCAGATGCTCTAATTTTAGATTCTGCACTGACTATTTTGGTGATCAATATTTAATAGTTTATATCAAATCTATTGAGCAGGTATGCAATCAGTAAAATGAAATTTCTGAAGAAATACCACATTTTTATTTCTATTAACTAATCAAGTTGACTGACATAAAAGAAGATAGTGACATTTATATACAGCCCCACCAATTAATAATGCTGCCCCCTTGTCTAACTGCATGTTAAGTAAGTGTCTTATGAAGATTGTCACATTAAGACAACTTTTTGGAAGAAGTAGTCATTTCAAATCTGAAACCTAATGCTTTTTAGAATATGTCAAAAGTAAAAGATTTGGGATAACCTCACTTCATTTTCTCTAGTAGACTTTTATTTTTCTAAAAACAATTCCTCAATTAGAGAAAAAAGGTTATAAACCTTTGAAAAAGAAATAAAATGAAGTGGGTCTATCACTGATATTCACTTTTAGGTTTGATATTCACTTTCAGATTTGAAATGGCTTCTTTCAAAAAGCTGTCTTAATGTGACAATCTTCATAAAACACTTACTTAACATGCAGATAGATAAGTGGGGGTGTTAGTAATTGACAGGGCTCTATATAATTAGTTGTAGGAAAGTAAGCCACTCTTATGGTGATAATATTGTAAAAAAATAACAGGAGTTTTTATGTTTTATGAAACACACAAATTAGCAATCCAATTTTCCAGCAAGATGGAGTACCTGGACACACTGCCTTAGTTACATGTGAAAACCTTTACCAGCTTTCTGGGTCCTGTACCCTGGCCTCCTCGGAGTCCAGACTTGACAACACTGGATAATGCCCTTTGGGGAATCTTGAAGAAGAAGACTATTGGTCTGGAAATTGTAGTAAGTGTAGCTGATTTGACAGAAATCATGGAAAATTTGTTAACTGAGATAAATGAAGACAACCTACTACTACTAAACAATTCTGATAGAACATGGAGACAAATAGAACTTGTGATTCATATGCATGGTGATCAGGTGGATCCCTGTGACAGTTAATTGTTTTGAAAGAACACTTGTTCCAACATTATCAGTTTTTACTTGTATACCTCTTAATATATTAAGTAATACAAAATACAGTAACATATATATGCATATGTATGTTTCCTCTATTATGGGTGAGATTGGAGATGTTTCCTCTATAATGGGTCAGATTGGAGATGTTTCCTGTATTGTGGTTGAGATTAGATATATTTCCTCTATTATGGGTGATAACTTTCTTCCTGAGAAAAGTGTTTTGTCTACTAAGTTAAAAATAATATTTAGGTAAAACCTTTTTATTTATGTATATTACTTGTAATGAATTTTATTATGTTCATATTGTAGAAGCTGTTCACAAGGGTATCATTGCCACCTACAACCCGAACAAAAATGTTGGTTTGATTAAGCCCCTAAATGGTGATGAGCCACTTTTGCTTAGAAAAGAGAACATAGTGATGGGGCCAGGTGCTCCATTTGCTGCAGATATGCTTACGGGGAATGTTGTGGAGTTCGAAATCTTGAAGGCTACCAACAAACAGTTCGACCAAGCTGTGTCAATTACAGGTGTTGGTGGGAGGCCGTTCACTGGTGGCTTTGTTGTTAAGGGCAAGGTAAGGAGACCAGAATTACTAGAAGAGACTTCTGTTGATGTTACAAGTAGGGAATTTAAAATTGGGCGTAGTCCTCCAGTCACTAGAAATATTGGTTTTCGTAACAATATTTTATACAAATTTATTTAGAGCTAAGTATTTTAGATGTATATAATAAAAACAGGTATACTTTAATAAAAAATGTACTACTTATCTATATTACTCGCAGCTGTTTCGGCCTTGTTGGTCCTCATCAGCTAGTCATAATCACAGCCTGAGCAATATAAAATGTTGTATTTTTCATATCAAAGCAGATGTACTTGTGGACCAAAAGAAATGTCCATTTCATATTTTATTAACGAAATAATTAGTTCAACCTTGCCATTGTTTCATTAAAAAATATTGATCCAGAAAAAAAATTGTGGAATTCGTAGGGAATCCAAATAGTTACCTTAAAAAGATAAAAAGTGCTTTAAAACAGATGTATTGGTTAATTTCTGGCAGCGTTGTAGTTTAATAAATATTAAGAATCTCTGTAAAAAAACGTAGTAATATACAGGACACGCTGGAGATAGAATTTGTTGAATGGATTTACGTAGGACCTACCACACACAAAAAAATCTCTCATTCTAATGTGCAAAACATGCAACTTTCAATAAATCCAGGTAAAATAGGCTTCTTGTACATGACATTTTAATATAGCAGTTAAAATCGTTAATTGCTCTAAAAGAAAGAAAACTTGTGCCATAATGGGCTATTAATAGATCTCTGTTTCTAGATGAACTTGGAACTTTAAATACAACTGAGCTCTATTTGGTATCAAAAGATGGACATATTTATGAAGATGACAGAAAATAGTCCAAGACACAAACTATTTGTGGGAAATGTTATTAACGTTATTTGTAAAGCATGGAAGGTCTTTTTCCTAAGCTGAAAACTTTGGGTGAAATAAGTTGCTTCAATTCATTTGAAATTTATACTACTGACTTCTAGAAGTAAAGAAAATTTGTAAACAAGTAGAAAATTTGCAGAAGTCAAGTATTGGAAGCGTGTATTTTATTAAAGGGCGGTCAGGCTGAGTGCCTAGTGTACCTACACAACAAATTTAAAATCAATTTGACATACTTTAATTTTTGGACCTGATGACGTCATCGGCTCCTAGTAGCTTGGCTTATGTCAATGAATGTTTCCAACAATATGAATGAAAGCATTAATTCTAAATAGTCCGGGATCCCCGATTGCTTGCGTTTGGGAGCTACAAACTTGCTAATAGCCCTCCTAATGACAACTTCTTATTTCTCAATAAAATCAATTTTTACGTTTATCTAATTGGCCTAAAATTCTGGGAACTGATTTCTGTTGGTGTTCCTAGTAAGTAAAAATATTGGCATGTCCGAGGGTTCGGGGAAATTTTTGTTTTTATTAAAGTATTTGCAAGAAATATCAAATTTAATCATAATTTTAATAAGAATTTCAGTAAATACTTTTGCGAAAACGCATTTCTCGTGAACGTAGGACCACACCAGTTCCCAATCTGAGCTCTCTGGCTAAGTTGATGATATTTTTTACTTAGACATCAACAAATCAATAAACACAGATACAATTTTTAACACAACTTTTCTTGGATTTAAACATGCTTTTCTTTCACAAAACTGTTGCCTTAAAATAAATAGCTTTACCTGGGTATCTAAGCCAATGTCAAATTGACTGATGACTTTGTAGCTCAGGATTGCCTTAATGGGCCTTATGGGATCGTTTAAATAGGCCATTTGGCCCCTTCTCATAAAGATGGAATTGTTTCTCGACGTTATATTTGAGCCATTTGTTGAGTTGCTGATGGTAAGTAAATGTGCTTAATTTGATCAAAATCGTTCAAGCAAACTTAAATTAATTTTGCAACTGTTGCTAGGGACACCAATATGGTTTAGTAACCATGACTTGATAAACACATCTTATATAACACCACTATAGCATGGCAACAAGCAATTCTTTATATAACTATCAGTTTTAAAGACATTTAATTACTCGTCAACCTTAGCAAATATCAAAACAAAAAGAAATTAAAGAACAGAAAATGTGTAAGTAATTGTCTACAATCGCAATGTTTTTGTTTTTTGCAGCAACCTTTTCGAAGACAGAACAATGGTAGGTCTTTTTGTCATTTTTATTTGCCCCCCAATAACAAATCAAATTAATTTACAGAATTTGAACTGTGGCTTCGTTCATAGTATCAATAATTGTAGCCTAAGAATGCTTCCAGGGGTCACTCAAAGTGTTCCTGAAAATGTCTGCGAACAAAGATTGCTTGATTTACTTCAAATTTACACTACAGAGGGGTGTCCAGGATTGTCCCAAATTTTTGTTTTCTACTACCGTCCTCCGCCAGGTCTGCTTTGATCTGCCACGCTTCCTCTTTCCTTTTGTGTCCCATGTATAGCATCTTCTATGGGGATAGAGTCAGGCTGCATCTGCAGAACGTATCTAATCTATCTCCATCTTCTAGTGATCATAGTATTCATACACTAAGTTCCACAATGACCCATGATGGGGGCATTCAACAATTGGCTTTCTGAATATTTACTCTATGGATCTATACATGAAGCATAACGAACCTTTGTGCATGATATTACGATTACTCTTTTAAAGCTCTGGTTTTTCTTTTACAGCTGCAGTACACACCGGTCTTGTATTGAGGTACAATGTAAATTACAATGATGGAGTTATCAGGAGCGATTCAGGAGAGCTCTTCAACGTGAATAGTAATGATGCGCTGTTCAAACATGAGGATAGTAGCCCACCTCTGGTAGCTGGGGAATTGGTGGAGTTTGAGGTCCTAGAAGGGAAGAATACCTCGCCAGGCAGACGTAATGCCATTCTGGTCACAGGACTTCATGGTCAACCATCGGGCTCTTTAGCCTGTTTCGAAGATGTAAGCAATCCAAGCACCCACCACCTTCCAAAAGTTATTACATAGAATAGTTGAATAGAAGTCATGACTTATAAATTCTGGTGTTCAAAGTGGTCATGGGTTCTAATCCCCTCTGTGATGAGGAGTATATTGATTGGTTCAATTATGAAAATCAGTGTCTACACCAGACCCGTCTAACTTGGAGGCGGGGAATCTGCGTGTTGGAGGCTAAACTAAATTATTGTTCCCAAAATTTGCTGAAAAGGACCTTTGAGTTCATTAGCCCTCTATGGAAGAAGGCAATATTTTTTTCTATTTCTCTCTTTTGATGTTTTAAGAAACCATACGTAATAATTTCTCTATTTTGTTTTTTAGAGGAGATTCAGACGTCAGCATTGTGGTAAGCTGCTTGCTGTTATGAGTACTTTAGTCTCTCTGGAAAGGTTTTAATAGTCTGACTGGATATATTTTAGTAATCTGTCTTTGTGGTGTAATAATCTTTCTGGGAGTGTATTAATTGTCTCTGTGGGAAGGTTTTATTCTGTCTGGAAGGGTTTTAATTGTCTGCCTTGATGTGTTTTAATATTCTGTCTTGGAGATATGATTTTTTTTAAGATAAGATTTATTTTTATTGGAAACAAATTAGACTAAAACTCGAAAGTTTGAGTGTCAATTACAAAAATGTCCATGATTTATAGTAATAGTGATACAGTTAAAAAAACAAGGGTACATAAAGAGAGACCTAGCAAAAAAAAGAAATTAAACGTCTCAGACACAATAAAACTTTTTTGGAAATGTGCTGTGCGGGCCTTTCTAAGTTGAGTGTTTTTTTTATTGGGCGACGATGAGGAGCCAGAATGTCTTATGTAGAATAAATCTTTACTGCAAAAAACATAAAAATAAGAAATAAAATCAATCAAGCCTTCGACAGTATTAACATCATAGAAATGAATGTAATCCAACCAAAAGACGTGTAAAATATAAATATTGCTTCAACATAAAAACAACATTCCTTCAAGATCAAATCAAAACTATGTAATCGTGTGTACTTGGCTTTTTGCTTTTCCATGTTTCCAATGGGTTTAATGTGGCACTCATGGCAATTGCCAATCTGATGTTAAAATCAGTTACACTATCTGCTGAATTTGGCTACGTTCTGAAATTCTTCATCTGCCAATTTGATCGACGAATTTCCATTCACTGTCATATAATTAGTTATGGATTTATTAATGTTGAGTCCATGTTCTTTCTGGCAATGTTTAGATGGTTTCCTATAAGCATCAGCATATCTAATGTTGCAAACGGCCTTCCTCCAATTATTTTACGAGGTCTATCCGGGATGTTTTTAGTCGCTGAAGACGACGTTATTTAGTTACACAAATACAGAGTGAGAACCCTCAGATTTGCTGATGATATGTTTCTATTCCATAGTCCTAAGCTAAACACACTGGTAGCTTGCTCTGACAACAACGGTCTTTACCGAAGACAAAGAACATAGTCACAGAAAAGGTACATCCAGATGTTAATATATCATGAAATGGTGAACAAGTTAAACAAGTTAAAGAAGTAAACCAATTTACATAGCTTGGTACTGAGTTCGCTGAACATTGTGAATACAAATCTGATATACGCATACGTCAGACTATGGGAACAAGCATGTTCTTGAGTTTCAGGACCATTTGGAATATCAGCGGTGCTCGTCTCAAATAAAAACTAGGCTTGTGCAAGCTCTTCTCGTTGTATGGTAGTGAATGTTGATTGCTGTGGAAGACAGAGATTCGGAAGAGAGAACCTTTGAGACGTGGTACTAGAGGCGTGTGCTCAAGATTCCTTAAACCGCGTACCGAACTGATTTGGTACATAGAGACAGTACTTATGTATCCACATTCCAGCACAATTTTGTCAAATATTTTGCTTGACTGCATGAAAGGAAATATTGACAGAGAACTCCAAAATGAAGAAACTGGTTTACGACCAGCAGAAGTACCTCCAAGATGCCAGCAATTCTGCAATCTGTAATTGAAAAGATAAATCACTTATCAAATTGGGCCATCATGAACTGCATTGACTATTGCCAATGATTTCATAGCGTTAGTTACAAGCAACTCTGGGAAACCGTCTCAATGCTTTGCTTCCCAACTCTAACATAATCAAACCACAAAGATTAATTGGATTACAAATCATTCTGAAGTGTCTCCTGCCAAAAAAGACGTACTTCCATGATGTAACTGATCACCCAACCCTTTTATTATGTACAGCTTATAACAGATGAAGACATTGTGATGTTTGCCATAATGATCGATGAAAGCAATTGAAAAATGATACAGCTTTCATTGCAAGAAATTATAAAGAGAAGTAGGGCATGTTTAATCAAGTAAATCATATAGGAAAGAGCCGCCTCGTGAAATTGATTGCAAACAAAGACCGAAGTTATGCGAATTGGAACAGCGCTATCAACTATTGGAAGAACGCAAGTGGATGGAGAGACCATTGATGAAGTGGAGAAAACAAAATGTGACAACTTCCTCTGTATTTGGGAAGACCGTGACTGCTAACGCAGTTACTAATGAGGTTGGTGAGAGCCCCAATCTGGCCAATCATCTACTATGGTGTAGATGGATAGATCTTAAACCTGGCTTTTAATGTGGCATAAATGTGGATTTGGAGAAGGCTTCTGAGGCTAAGTTGCAAGAGCAGAGAACAAATGATCGCATCCTTGAAGAGCTATGAACACCCGCTCCTGTCAAGGTACATCCTTCTCTGTACACCAATGTAGAAGAGGCGGTTGCAGCGTTAGAAGAGCAATTCTGCATGTCGAAATACATAGAGGGCAGACGTCGAAGAGATGGGCTAAAAGCACCGACTCTTGGCAACATCAGAAAATGGTCTGCCCTAAGCATGTATTTAGTGAAATCTATAACAAAGGATAGAAAAACTCTGAGGATTATTTCATCCAAGGCTTAGCCATGATCATGCGGTCATATAACATGCCATCATATAACATTTCAACCCTAAATTGTTTCATAAATTAGCCTTATTATGAAGATGACATATTCCAGAGGTTATAGACATGAGATACCGAAGAGTGTACAATGCGAGTTTTGATCATCAGCTGTTGTGTCATACCTGCTCTATGTATTCAAACCAGCAACGTACTTGAATTGTACACGGTTCGTCCTTATACATATTGCCCAGCATTATGTTGTTGTATGCAGGAGTATGAATTGTAACAATCAAAAGAGGCTAAATATGTTCAAATTAGGAGTTTGGGTTTAGAGAATATTGCACTAAAGATGACGAAATGTACTATGTATCTGTGTTTTCATTATGGCGATGGTTCTACCATGTTTTTCGTTTCTAAACTATGTAATTGGTTATTGCACAATTTAATCATCATTCAATACATTTTGGCTAATTTAGCATCTGGTAAATTGTTTTGTAAATACTGCAGCTAATATCCAGGTCTTCTGATAACGGTTCTATCAGCTATGCATATAAGATACCCTCATATTCATCAATAATATGTCAGCTTACATAAATAAGTAGAGGCATCATGTCTAACAGCTTCTTGCATTCCAATAATAAAATTGTCGTGATAGTTTGCAGTTTAACTCTCATTCAAACGAATAAATACATTTCTTAATCATATGGACATAAACACTATTAAGTTCTGCATAGTTCTTCAATTCTCTGGCATGTAAGTGCGTAATATGATAACTAAGTAGAAATCACAAACCCTCAGCGGATATCAGGATGTTTGAATATGGAGAATGGAGAGGTATGCCACTAAATTGAAGTATAATATGTATATTGTTATCTGCTTTCTAATGCCTTACTTAATCATAAGCAATTTTATCTTTGCCAATACAAATATTTTCTAAGAATGCATTTGGAAGTGGCTTCGTGTAAATAAGTATTTTGCAATGTCTAATTCTCAATATAATATTCACCAATCGACACTCAACACAAATCACAATGCAATATAAACAAATGATCCTGACCCTCTACAAGCAGTCTGGAATGCGGACCAGATGAGAAATGTCATTAGCTAATAACCGCACACATTCGTTTATTGTTTCCGGTTTTGTAATTCACAGATTGAATATTATTAAAGCTGTATATAATGGACGAACGAATATTATCTGATTTGGTGCTTATAATTTGGATTAAGATGTAATATTAATTATTTAGTTATAAATAAAAGGATATGTAATTTAGGTAATTATGTAGGTAGTTATAATATCTAATAAGTAGTTTCTAAGGTAAAATACGAATTAAAAAAGAAAGGCTCAGTGATACACAATATTTCGTTATTTTCATAATAACATTTTCAAGT